>JACXSJ010002313.1:0-48950 GCA_014851325.1 Pentalonia nigronervosa | reverse complement strand
CACTTTTTATCGTCTACTTTTAATTATAAATCATAGGTACATATTAACTCCATATGATAATATTGTTTTAATTACACTATTTTCGTCAATATTTATTCCCTAATCTTTGGACTTGGAAGAAGTATATTTATAGATTATATTAAAATATATTTGCTATCTGCTAAAAAAAATATTTTAGTATACCTAGATTATTTTTTTTTAATTGTATTCATTTTAATATAAATTGGATATATAATATATTCATTGTTCGTATTATATACTATATAGGTAAACGTTTTATAATATAAAAATTAAATTGTACTTTTATTACTTTAATGCATTAAAAAAACTTAGATATACTTCTTAAAAATCTCAAATTTAAATAAAAATATAAATAGTTTTATCGTTCTACTCAAAATCTAATTTTATGTTACATACATACTTATTATTTGAGTATTTTTAGGGGAATGTAAAATAATGTTTTATTGATGACATCTATTTTCGGGTATAAAACAAACAATTAGTTATCATTTTATAATTGCGCTGCTCTAAAACAATTTCGCAGCCGGTATCAAAGTCTTATTGTTTGGCCCGACCTCAATAATTTGTAATTAACTTCATATGATAATATTATCTTAATTTTATTCTTTTTTTCAGTACAGCTAAGTACCAATTAATAGTCTATATAAATATAATAGCTGATTTTCTACTATAATTATTGATGACAAATAATCCTATAATAGATTGATAATTATATTTTATCACAATTGCGAAAGTATGCGAGTGCCATCATATAATATTATCACTTTTTATCGTCTACTTTTAATTATAAATCATAGGTACATATTAACTCCATATGATAATATTGTATTAATTATATTCTATTCTTCATTATTTACTCACTTTGGCATTAGAAAAAGAGATAGATATGTTTGGCCACCGGCTAAAATTATTTTAGTATTATTTGATTATTTTCTTTAATTGTTTTAATTTTAACATTCATTGAATATAGATAAACTTATTTTATTACGTGCAATACGACAATAGGTACAATACAGACATTTGGTCAATACAGAAGATTAGTCGGATTACTTATCGTTTTTCTATCACTCTCTTTCCTTCGTTGGCTCTGTTGCTATTTTCATTTCTAATCCGGCACATTTTATTATATTTAAGGCCTATATTATATTACTCGTGTTGAACAATATATGTTTAGCACACCGGATACGTCAATAATAGGCATCTTGTCTATGTATTATCAAAAACGTCAGAAATAGTATTCCATACGTACCGAGCGCTGCAATGACAATGGTATTTAATATAATACATCTATAAATTATTGAGATGGCCGAATATAATATACAGCGACAGCTACGTCCGGCATATACCACCCATGTGTCCGAATTGTCAAAGTTTATATGATTAATGTCCTTACTGTAGCAGGACACTTAATTTATATTGTAAATAGTATAGATACTTATTATATTTATAGATCGGATGAATAAAGGTTTTCTTTTTGTTGTTTTTTTTCCTTGAAAATGACATATTTCACGTCGTTATAATATAGGTCCGTCTTTTGTCCGACTTTGAAACTTAAAATGGTTTTTATAATAAATAGACATTTTAATTTTCAATGGCACATAATGCGTATTTCCAAGAAAGCATATAACATGGCCGCACAGGAAGTCTCATCTTTTCATGGACGTAAACCACCCAAAATAATATAATGGAGTCGATTTCTATACAAAAACAACGGTCTACCCATATATGCGATTATAGTATATACTATTATTTGCAGACTACAACGGGACACCCGTGGTCAATTGTAGTTCTTTTTATATATATTTCACCAATGGTGAGTCGACTCTTCGTAGTTTTTTTTTTTTAACGTATACCATATCTACCAACGGTCTAAAAATATTATACTATACAGGATGATTCAACAAGTATGCTTACTAACCGCCTTTTTCGCTAATAATACAGTTATTCAAAATTTGGTTTTTAGAATTTTAAAATAAATTTCAAGATCATATTTTGTATATATATATATATACATTTACTTTAAAATATTTTCTTTGTGGATGAACCTAACGCCATAACTTTAACACATAATTTCATTTCGATGTCCAAACTCCAAATGACTATACACCAAAATGGCTACGTCCTATTGGTATCCTACACCGAAATTGTTTAGAATATTAGTAACTGGACGAAATATAGTGAGGTTTTAACATGGTCACAACACGACGGGTCGCCTTTGCCGGGTTTTTTTTGTCGAAATATGAAAATTATCTATTCTCGCGAGCTTGAAGTAGGGTAGTAGTTGTGAACAACCGATCGTAAAAGTGCAGGCAAATGCGGCAACTCATGTATACAAAGTAAAAAAGCTTATATGAATCTCGCAAGTAATACCTATATTTTGTATTTTTTTTTTAGTTTTACATGTGGCGGTGTTTTTTTACAAAAATGAGTGTTCCGATTGCTTCAAATAAGTGAAGCAAACCAGAAGTTTTCAAACTTTTTCATATAGTTACCACATAATACAATTATATATATATTATAGACCAATATTGCGTATACCTATACCATACTGACGAATAAAAACAAATAACTATTTATAAAAATACCTACATCGATCATTTTCAATAATTTTGTATTTTAATTTATTTTCCGTGTTATCTTTGATTGTAATAATTGTATAGTTCCTTAACTTGCTATGGTAGAAAGAGAGAGGGATTATTTTTTTTATATCGCAAACATTTAGAAACGTATTATAGACGGGGCTTGCATTTGAAATCAAAATTTCGTTTTCCGTTATTTACAATCTACACGTTATAAAATTTTTGCGGTTATTGTTATTCAGAATTTAAACGTTATACAATTTTTACTTTAATTGTTTATTATTAAAAATAGTAAATTATTGTTATTATTACATAATTGATTTATAAATATAAGCAATACAAAGTAAGTATTAGTTCGATCAGATCTTCAATTTGCAATCAAATAATTTTGTTTCGTTAATAATCTAAACGATAAATAATTTTTGCGTTTATCGTTATTCAGAATTTAAACGTTATACAACTTTTACGTATATTGTTTATCGTTTATCGTTAAAAATAATGTCTAATTTGGGAATGGCCCGGATACGGAATATAATAAATTCTTGGATTGATCGCTAAGATTGATTGATAAATCGCATCGGGAATAAATATTTCTGCGAAACCAATAATAAAACTTTTAAGTAAATGGATTTTAATTTATTTGGTTCTGCGTTATTTTTTGTTTAACGATATTCTATAGATTACGTTTTGCGTTATGGTTTGTTTAATGATATATTACACATTTTGTAAATCGTTGTGTTTTATTTTTGTCATTATTTTTACTTACCGTTTTCTGTTTTAATCACGTATATAAATTTCAAACGTTTTTTTTTTTTTTTTTTTTTTTTGTCATATTTAACGTTATAATCATAACGTTACTATAACATTTGCAAGCCCTGATTATAAATATATTTTGTATTATTTCAAAGTCCAGTTTCCCGTACAGACGTCAAGGGCAGATATAATTGACAGACATATCTAGGAATGAGAAGTTGTAGAAGTTATAGCTAAGTGAAATAAAAATCTGTTCCATATCCTAACAAATACATATATTTGTGGTTTTTTTTTTTTTTTTAATTACATTTTTGCAAAATTTAAACCATATAACAAAAATTGAACACAAAATCTGTAGTTTTAATAATATAGAATGAAAACCTGAAATGTAAAACGTACATTGCTTATAGTTATAGTATTGTTTGTTCATTGTCGAATAATACTTTAATTGAAAAAGAATAGGATAGAATAATACTTATCAAGACATCGATGAATTTTATATCTTATACATTAGTGTAACGCGTGAAATTAAATTCCAATTAATTTTACATCCAAAATATTTTTTAAAAATAGGTACTTATTATAATATAATTCCACGTTTTTATCATATTTAGTGTTTATTATACATAAAATATGAATTTGAACGCATATTTTTGATATTTTTATGCGAATTTTCAATTTTTTTTTTTTTTTGTTCATATTTTGCCAATTTTACCTCTTATAATTTCTCATCCCTAGACATAACCATTTAAAGTGAAATAATTTTAAACGACTGAGTATTATAGGCACAGCCAACATTTGGTTGTATAATATACTAACTTGTACCTCCCTCCTTCAAACTCAAAATCTAAGTCAAATGACTTGGAAATTATTGAGAAAACTTAAGTAAAAAAATTTGGATTTGGGTGATGGCTCACTTCGTGAACGTCAAAAATAGTCTTGCAAAATCATACGAATTGCGTGCTAAAGATTTGTAAACGAATTTGAAAAATGCAAAAATGTCTTGTGGGAGGGGGTGGGACGTGTTACTGGTCCCGTGTATTTTTGATTTTTGGAAGAATTATCGACGAGTAAATTTCAGTATGGATCGTACTTGTTTATGCGAATTCTTTGTTGATATTAAAACGGCAAGAGAATTTCGTGTATTTTGCATTAGGGAGGGGTACCGGCCAAATTTGTGCAGGATGAAATGTCACTTTCGAATTTTCACATTTCACTTTAGAAAACCGTTTCAATTATTTTTGGGTCGCGTGGTTTTAATTTTTAAAATGCTTGTTTCCGTCGTCTGCATATAATATGACATATCCTCCGTATTTATTTAATAAACGTAAACAAAGTCCCGAGAGCTTTGATTGATATTATTATTCTCGAACTCGTCGTAATATCGTCATCATTACAACTCACAATAATACGCGCGTGCGTACATTTATTACAGAGATACAGACCGCAAATGTTACGCATTGTATATTATTATGACGACGACGGGCATTCGATTGTTTTTTTATTAGGTTTTTTTTACAATCAAACGCGCCTGCTTCTCGTATAAGTTACCCGTCCTCGAGGACGCGCGCGCCGCGGTCCGACACACAATACGACTGCGCGCGGTATAGGTACATATTTTTAACCTTGTGAATTTACCAACAAGAAACGTATGGTATAATAAAAATATAATAATAATTCGTTATTATTAAAACGAAGAAACCGTTGTTTGTTTTTCGTTTATCGGTCACGCCGAATCGTGGTGGTCGTATTGTTTAATAAAAAAACAGATAAACTATCCACAATAACTGCTGCGCGTCGATTGTAATATTATTATTATTACATTGTCGTCATCGTTGTTCCATAATATTTTGCGCGCCCGCGCCGCTGTGATCGGCGGAAAAGAGTTCTGTGTCGAGTAAAGACGCCTGAAAATACGCAGCGTATAACTATTGTGTATAATAATTTAGGGTTAGCCATACTTTATTGGGAATATTTTGTCGGAATCATATATTATCTGGAATCGTATTTGATTAGAAAAAAAATTTATCGGAAAGTATTTTTCACGAACCATACGAACTTGGAAAAATAATTTTCCGACTAAATATGGTTCTGAAATATATAGTTCGTGGAAAATACGTTTCCTGACAAATTCAATTTCTAATATATATTTCCCATCTTTATACGCACCCCCGTAATCAATAATGTCACAATATGATGATTTGCTTCAAATACACGAGGGCCTGACCACAATATGTGGCTATACTGCTGATAAGATTAGGTTACTACTCTAAAATTTTAAATATTATCAATTGCCCAACGGTTATCAGTGGAGCTGAGTGGCTAATAGTTATGCATAATGCAAAATCAAACCATAAAAATACATTTAAATTCCCAACAAATGCAGTTTAAAATTCACTTGAATCTGTAATGCATTTATACCATGGATTACAAAATATTACGTATTATAACATTTTTTTAAAAATGCTCAAAAACTGACATTTTATATAAAAACGAATTAGTTTTAAAGTCCTATGCATATTAAATTTTACCTAGATGACCTTATTTTTAAGTTTATATGAGTTAATAAAAAAAATAAAATTTATTTAGGCGAGTGCTTACAATCTATAAAATACACAAAAAATAATAATTTCAGAAATTTTTTAAAACCCAATACATTTAGAGGAATAACTTTCCAAAAAATCTAAAAGATAGGAAAAAGTTTCGAAATTGAATTTTACAAATACACGATTCCAACTTGTTACAAAAAAACTATATCATAAGCTGGAAAAAATGAATTTTGGTACACATTTACAGCCCTAGTTATAAGTCTCAACCAAAGGCTCGTGAATATCAAAATTTAAAACTAAAAAAAAAAAAGTAGAGATCCCGTCACGACCATCCCATAGAGACCATTGTATCACTGACGTGTCTGATGCGGAATCCTAAGTATACTTGTGATGATCAATCGTACGATCGATTTCGGTGTGAGGGGTGTTCGGATGTCAATGTAATATGTATAATAATATTGCAAATGGTACCGTTTCTTACACAACAACTAAAAGTGATTCCACGTGTTGTATACCTTTTAGCTTTTGCCATGTTTTTTGCGCGTCATTGTTCAATCATTACACTATGCCAGACAACGCCCTTCTTGATAAAGTTCTGCCGGTCGTGCCGCACTGCGACATGATATAATGGGTTTGCAGGGTGACTTAGGTCCACTGACGTTGAAACTCCAAATAAAATAACGCAAAAAACATATTGACCAATATGCCTCATAGATATTTGTGTTGATCTAAAAAAAAAAAATTAGAATTTAACTAAAAATTCAACTATTTTCTGCGTCTAATGATTTTTTATAAAATCAGTGTTTATTATTTGAGTGTTATAGTTATATAGTGATATTATTAGTTAAGATTTTCCCACCATGAGAACTTGCAGAAATTTAAAAATCGAACTCTGATATAGACTATTATAAGGCTTGCAAACGTTTTGATAGCGTAATGATTATAGCGTTTTGTGTAACAAAAAAAAAAAAACAATTGAAATTTGTAAACGCAATTAAAACGGAATACGATATAATTCCAAATCCATTCATTCAAAAATTATTATAATATTAATTTCGTACAAACATTTATTCCGCTCAATTCATTTTTATCTCAGCAATCAGTCCAAGAATTTATTATGTTCCGCATGAGTGCTATTTCCCGCATTACAGATAATATGTTTTACGATAAACGCAAAATACGTATAGCGTTTAGATTGTAGAAATAGCGTAAAACAAAATTTTCTTTCAAATGCAAGCCACGATACCCATATATTATATTATAATAACGCGACGCTGCTGCAGTACTACGGAAAACGAGCCGAGGGCCCAAACGATGAGACGACCGCCGCAGATGTAAACTGTATCGGCTCTTCGACCGTATACGGCCCGTAAGTTTATACAAATATATATATATATATGCACGCCTTATTCGCGCTTGCACACACACACTTTGTAATATGGACCCGATGAATATTAATTTAATATTATCGTTCGTCGTGATGATATATTGTGTGCATGCATATATGCACAAGGCGTGGTATATAATTTTCTCTCGGTGTAATATAATTGCGGTGCTCCTCCTCTTCCCATATAATATAATATACTGAATATATAATGCGCCGTGTATATATATGCACACCACCGCGACTTGATTTATCGCAATTAACTATATTATATTATGCATGCATATTATATACGTATGTGTATAAACGCGCTCGCCGTAATAATACAAAATCGAGTTGGTGTGTGTGCGTATAAACGACGACGACTATATAATATAATATAATATACAAATGCGTGGGCGTTTATTGGCGAAGGGGTGCTTGGAAGGGGCAATGTGTATAAATTTTAAACTCAGATTCGCCGCGTTCCGCGGTCGCAAAAAACCGTATGCGTATAACGCACGCACAACACAACTACACGTGTGTGTGTGTGTGCATACACGTATTATTATATCGTACACGGAAACGCATCCATAAATACGGCAAAGTGTGTGTTAGGAGAGACTGGTGAGGTCGCGGGTCAAGCCAATTATAAATGATACGCTCGTGTGTATATATATATATATATATATATACCTGTATTGCAATGCGTGTACATCCGTCGGTTCCTCCCACCCCTTCGATGACATGGCGAGACTACAAGACGTTTAATGTAATTTTCAACGGGCGGGGGGTTGCGAAAAAAAAAAATTCGAGTAAACACTCGAACGACCGAGTTTTTAAGATAGCGAGAGAAAAACAACTGAAATAGAAGAGCGTTGTTATAACGTGAATCATTTATAGATGGGCACAATTTAAAAGAACGGTGGTCACGCCCGAAGGTCGGCGGCGAGCATTTCATGTCCACACGCTTCGACACCGCCCGACGCTGTAATATTATGTACCTACCTACCTCTGTTTCCAATATGCTGGTTTTTATCACGCAATTTACAACGATACATTTTTAACAACGGTCTTGTTTACGTTTGCCACAAAAATAAATTGTGAAAAATGTTTTAAAACTCGAAGCATGCCCCAAAAATTGACTTTGTCAATAAATAAAAAAAACAACGCTATATAAATATAAAATTAAAATTATCAGTATCGCCAAAAACGCATTTCCCGCTTACTTATCTACATAATGATATAACACTAAAAAAAACAAAAAAAAATGACATTGCATTACAATCGTATCGTTTAAGTAATAATAATTATATTCCGACGTGATTAACATTTCAATTGCCTATGCAATATCACGGTGACATTCCTTGTCGTTGTCCTCCGCCGATGAGACGGAGACGCCTATAAAGTTGGATAATATAATATGCCAGGAATTGTATTTGTCTAGAAAAATATTTTATCGGTAACGCATTTTGTGAGAAATGTGTTTAATCGGAAACGTTTTTTTCAGAAACACATTTTATCAGAAATATATTTGGTTGGAAATGCATATTATGGCTTATGGATTATGGTATACGGTTCTGAAAAAATACATTTCCAAATAAATATGATTTTGAGAATAAACATTTCGACAAAATATAGCTTCCCGATTTAGTTGGAAAAATTATTCATCGGATTGAAATTCCTCAAACCCATATGGTAAACGCAAAAACGTTTATGTAATGAGGTTGCCTGCTATTTTTTTTTTTTAAGATATTTCCGTTCAACGTTATACTGTATATTTTATTGTTTACTGTTTAATTATTTACATTAGAAAACTTTTTATTTAAATAATAAAAATCTAATTTTCGATTTTAAATGTTTATTAAGATTTGAGATGAACAGAAATTAACTGTCTGTTTTATGTACATTTTGAGTCCTAAAATTGTGTGTATTATGACGACATACTTTGTGAATATAACATGTTAGTATGTAGTACCTACGTTGTTTTCAGTAATTTAAAATAAAAATCCAAATATCCACTTAATCTAAATATCTTTTTCTAAATAATTAAATATTTGTATCACAAAATAGGTGTATTGATTTCATAAAAAAATAATGTTCTATAATGTATTAAGTTCTGAAATAATCTATATAAATATAACACTAATGTTTTCTTTATTGACGAAAATATTACGAGAAGCGCAGTCGTCCTTGTTCGTCTGCTGTAACGATCGGATATAAAATCACGACTTATTAAAGTATAATATATTTTCCTTTTTTTATTTATAGTAGGCGTGTATAGCTTTTATTTTTAATATGGGCCACTTTTATATAATACATATCATACATATGAATTAGGAACCTGAAAATTTTAAATCTGTCCCTGTATGTTATATAATATTTATATATATAATGTGGTATTCCAAGAACAAGGACGTCAACAAAGAGGAGGTAAATATCGGACAACTGTCTTCCAATAATCCGCAGTTTTAACTGTTTATAGTGTTACAAGTCAATGATCATAATTATAGTTTAATAATTAAAATTTACGGCATTTAATAGTAGATATTCTCCACCAATCAATATATTCCCTTAATGGACATTTTTTTTAATTCATGTTAAAATATAGGTACCTATCAAAATATTAAAATTAGACAAGTTTACAGACACCAGACGGTGAGAACTGATATAGTATTTATTGGACAGCATGTTAAGTAATAAACGTGCTAAGTAGATTTAAAATTATTTTTATTGTTTTTTAATTGTTTATAAATACAAAAATATTTACCTAATTTATTAATTTAAATACTATTATTATGAATATTTTAAATATTTTAAAATGTATATACATAGATAGGTATGTGTAGATATATATATTTTTATTTAGAGGGGTTAAGGCTTCTTCAACAACTAAGGTCATTAACCTATGGGGTAGGGTTACTATAGGGTACTTACTAGGATTTTTTTTTTTTAACACGTGTGTGTAAGTGTGGCAAGGTTTTTACTACTACATGTATGTATTATATCAATAAATGTGTAATGGAAATTTGTTTGTGTGTGTGTCCCTTCCTTGCGACAATTTCTACGGACACCTGGTCTTCGTCCAAGACAACCGTATTAAGTATTTGATGCGATATCACCGGAGTGAATATAAATATATTATTTTAACTGACTCTGAATGGTTTCAATAGTTCCAGGATGAGCCTAAAAGGGTTTAGTGCAATCATTTTAACAATCAGGAAACTGTGTTAGATTACTGTAGAAAGAGCGATTACTATTACACGGTGTATAAATCATTGATTATATTAATCGTTGATAACGTGTATATTATGTAATTGACTCAATAAATAACAAATACCATACTGCATAATATAAAGACTATTGAGTAGTGAACAGTACACACGGTATACGGAAAAAACAAGCAGAAAAAATAACCAAAATTATAATATAATAAATTGTATTTATTTATTTATTACAGTTACAACTTACTAGAAATAAACATAGTATAACAAATATTAAAGAAATATAATATAAATATATTATTTTAGTATGTATAATCACCCCCTCAACCCCGTAAAAAACCGCACAATCTATACCAATGTTAACATGTTATATAATTATATTGGTCAACAGTATATTTAAGTACTCGGTATGGGTAAGCGAAAATAGAAAACAAATGTTTTTTTTTTAAACTGCTATGAACGTTCAATAATAATAATAATAATAATAATAATATTTCCATTTACTATTCGATCACAGTGAAACGATCCATATTGACAAAACGGAACCGTTTGAAAGAATCGTATTTTTGCCAGACGACATTATCGAAGACCACTGTGTAGTAATAATATAATGTATACATTTTATATATTATAATATATTGTTATATTCTGCGACTCTAAATTCTTTTATACCGTTAACAAAACGCCTGCGAGGTCGTCGCAGCAGTAGGTATCTACGACGTCCGAGACCGAACTATTTGCAGTACTTTACGGAACGACATTTCTATACTTCTATTTTTTTTTTTCATGAACCTCATTTCCTATCACGGACACGATACTTAATATTATACATTTAATATATCTACTGCAGGGTAGACGGTATTATAATCGTTACAGCACGTCCCGCTCATTGTTGTTTCATTCATCGTCGACGGTCGTGATCCATACTACAGTGAATTTCTTTCAGGGAAAATCATTTCAAGAAGGTATCTCAATCATATTATATAATAATAATAATAATATACAGGTTATAATGGCAGTGACAATAGTAATAACAAAAATAAAGTGCGGTTTTTTGCACAATGCTGCTTTGGCTTGACGATCGTAAATTCGGAGACGTCGACGACACGGCTACCTTCCATACGATGTACGCATAGTTCTCTATTATTACGGTCTTCGCAGACGCATATATGCACGAGCGTATCTATTGTCACGGAGGTTCTCGTGTTTCCGTTTCAAATTTTATTTATAATATGATATATATATATATATATTATTTCAATCGTCGTCTGCTCGATCGCTGAACGTTTCGATAAACAGGTAAAAACTGTGTGAAATAAACACGCGTGGAATACCCGTCGTCCTGGGAGTATATTACACAGATGTACTATATATATTATTATAATCCATAATACGAAATGTTTTAAGTTTATAAGACGTGTAATGTATTCTCGACCACCGAACGTTCCGGCGATGAACGACACAGGTGAAAACTGCGTGAAATTAACAAGCGTCGAATTATAACTATCGTTATGCGAGTTTATTATACAGATGTGTTAAATATTATTATTATTATTTTATTGTAATTGAAGCCACAATATTGACTATTGGCTTATGACATTTTAAATTGTGTTAACATAGTAAAGATGCTTAATAACATTATATAGTGTTTTACATTTTTTACACGAAGAAGGTAAAAGGGAACAGTATTATAAAGTGGAATTTCGCAACATGTGAAGTTGATTAAATTAAATTGTATAATTTAGTTAGTTTTAGGAAGTCGAATGTTTTTTGTTTGTTATCTGGATCGGATCCTAGTTCTTCGTGGAGACTGTTAGCTATTTTGAAGTTCGTTCTGACGTCACTGTTCGGATTTTATTAAAGATCGCTTCCCTATTTGTGGATGGTTTTCGCATTCCTCACGATATACAGTCATACGGTTCTCAATTCGTTTTCTCGACCAAGTTTTTTTTTACGAGGGCTTGTTCTTATTATCGCCGGGCGATTTCAGTTTCATTATCGGAGAATCTCTTTGCGCGTATTTTTCGACATGTACACGATTCCACTCTTCCTTTCATGTAATACACAGTGTACACGGCTTTTTTTTCGCATTCGCGTCGACTGCGTATAATATACTATTGTAATAATATTATATTGTACATATTTACGTACAATGGACGGTAAAAATTAATCGCGACGGACTGGCTCTTTTTTCATAACATACCCACCCCTAATCCCAACCACCCCCAACTACCACGGTACATTGGAACCGAGTGGCGAAAATCGCAACAGGTCGATCGCGGTATAATATATAACGCGTGCGCGGCGCTCGTCATCGTCCGTCGGTGGCATTATGCGACGAGAGGGTTGAAGAGGGTGAGATTTCAAAGGATCTTGTCGTAGTCAGATACACGTACAATACTCGTATGTACATAACACGCTCGCGCCAACGTATGTATAGGGGCCTAAGGGAAAAAAGGGAACGGAATCGGGATAATAGGACGTTTCGGGTTGTGTGCGAGCGATGCGAGCGACTGTTTCGGCTGCAAAGGCGCCGCCGACGTATTATAATTATTATTGTTGAGTTGAGCCGACGGCCGGCCGAGGACTAGTAATTCGAGAACGCGGGGCGCATTGTGCGTTGTAATATTATCGCGAGAGCACACATACGCACACATAATAATGATAATAATAATAATAATGATAATAGTAGTAATAATAATAATAATAATATATCATGCGCGTCGTCGTACAACACACTGCTGCTTGTATTACAAAAACGGACAATTATTTTCGTTATATTATTATCGACATGGTCGCGGTAAAGCAAAAGTACACGCGCACGTACGCGCACACCCGAGCACACACATACCAATCAATCTCGTTTTATCTCACTCTCCCGCGAGTCCCCCGTACGTACATATTATGTATAAATATAAGTATACGAGCATTGTTCTTGGTCCGCCGCCGCCGCCGCCGCCTGTCCGTGCGGGCAATTACGCGCGAAACAACAGTGATTGACGTATGAATCGCCTCGGCCGGACGAAACGCGTTTTTCATACGTATATCATATTATATATGTGTATACACATCATACCTCCTACCTACATGTATAATATATTTTATATACCTCTCGTGCCGCCGCCCGGTTTTTCTATATATTATTATTATTATTATCATATCGCCGACATGTATTTGTGTGCTCGCGAGTACAGCCTCCCGCGTTGGTGACGGTGGTGGAAAGGCCGCCGAGTGCACTACAGCGGGCCGAGCTATGATCGTCGTAACGCTATTATAATAATATATTATGCGGTATCTTAGGCGGCGGCACTACGCGTATTATGTTTCCGTCGCAGATCGCTGGTCTTAATCGATTTATCGCCCGCGCTTAACCCTAACCTAACCGCGTATATTCAACGCATCGACTAGTATTTGCACTCGAGTATTCAATGGCCCTGCAACTAAGTCTAAGATCTTCGGAGTGATGGGAAGGGGGGCTACGTGCCTCGAGATTGTGCCCATCAGCACCATTTAGAGCTGTCCGATAGATGTTTGCGCTTGCTAAAATTTTGTTGCTCATTTCTCAAACCTAGGTCACAATTAAGGGGCATGCATCGTTTCCACCAAATACGGGTGAAACACTGTAAAAATGATTTTATAAATATTAGATTTAAATTTAATTATTGAAAGTCAGTGCGGGTGGAGACTTCTGAGTATTGTAAAATAGTCTTATTGACAAAAATTGTAAGTATGGGTTTTTTTACGTAAACAAAAATACAATTTATATATTTTTTCTAAAACTAATAAGGTTTCAATTAAAAAATATCGCGATTTTCGATCAATTTTTAAACTTTGTACGTGATCCAAAAACGAGTCACTATCCACTGGTTGATGACCACTGAATTATAGTCCAACGAAAGCGTCATAAACTCGTAAACGATCGACCGACCGAAATTATTGTAATTTCCGTTCTCGTTAGCATTTTAGGATGTGTAGCATAATACATACAGTAGTAATATACCACATCTATCTTATTGTATAAAACAATGTAATATATCATATTTACAATCGCTGTTTTCATAATCCAATTCAACTCGAGGTCAAGACCACTTAAAATCATATAATATCGATGCCACCCCCCCCCCCCCCCCCCCCCCATACAGGATTGAACCAATTTTACCGCACATAAGATATACAGATATTATAGTTTAGACGCTTGCGATAAGTGGTAACAACTGTAAATCGATCGTTTGGATTGTATTTGTGTATAAGAGCTACAGTGCATCTTTAAAAAAATCTATAGTGCAGCGATGATCGCTACTCACAAAATAAGTGACACGAATAGTCTCGCAGCTGTATAATATCGTTTAATTTGGTACGTTTTTGGTTTTAAAAACTTATTAAACTACGTTATATGTCGTCGTTTTGTTTAATCAATAATAATTTGTCGAGTTAAATTTCAAATTCTGTTCAAAAATGAACTATTAAGTACCTATAATGCATTTTTATTGAATACATTTTTTGGTTTTATCATTAGTACCTACAGGAAACCGCCAAATGGCTAAATACCTGTTGTTATATTTCTTTATTATGAATAATAAATATTATGAATTATGTTGATGGTCATTATTACACAATACGATGATCATTATTCGACAGGAAATGTAATCGATTTATGATAATTGGGTATTTAAATTTTAATTGTATCCGAATTCGAAAATATATAATTGAGAAATAATTTTAATATTAATTTCTTATAATGTTACAAATTACAATAATACAATGTAGCCTACGCTGCGAGCATTTACAAATATTTATTTAATACACATTTTGTTGTCAGTGTGCGAAATAATTATATTATTTAACTGCTGTTATAATAAATCGATTTAAAACTACTTTACATTGTAAATACAAATTGCCAAATGAGAAAAGTATAATGATCCCATAATATAATTTGGTTGATTTGTGGATATAAAGTCCACTACATTTTTTTCACTAGTACAATTAATTTTATCTGTTAATTTTAGTTTTTGTAGGTAATAAAATAACTATTTTCAGATTATCTACATTTTACACGTCCATGGAGCCAGCACCTCTCTCCCCTAACAACAAATTCATACAAATTATGTAAAAAAATGTTTACATAGTTATTTTTTAGGAATTTGATGTTGAAGGGGCTGACGTACGTTACACTGCAGTACAACATAAGTGTGCAAAATACATACCTAAAAAATATCTTACAAAATATGAGTGTGGAGAAAATCATCTCTATTACATGGAAAATCATTTTAAATATTAAACGTTAAGCTATAGTTGACAAGGTTATTACAGGCTTTCGATAAATTGGCTATATTTTTAAAATGATTTAAGACTGTTTATCCATCATCAAATTGGTATATTAGTAAATCAGGTTTCGGTGAAGTGTCCTTACAGGACAGATGATCCATTATTATTTATTATCATTCCTTGTAAACCTATGACTTGTAGGTACGAAAATAATTAATTTAATTTAGGACGTCAGCCTATTTGGACATCATTCACATGACAATAGTCGACGATGATGATTATTTATTTCTATACGTCAGCCGTATCTCATTTGCAACTGGAGACTGTTATATAAATGAGATAAAACAGTATTTTTTTTTTTAGAACAAATATCAAAATGTTTTAATTAATCAAGTATAAATATAAATTGTGCGTTTAAATGTATGCGACTCGCAATAATAATGATTAAAATAATAATTAGTGATGTAACGAACTGTTCAACACACTAAACTGAAAATTGTCTTATAATTTGATTTGAAATTTAAACTAATTTATTGGACTTATAGTTTATTTAAACTAAATTATATTCTATTGATTATTTATTTAAATAAAACTTAATATTAAAATTGGTACCTCTAATAAATAATATTATGTAAAATTGTATACATGTTTAGTTTTGTGAAAGAAATGAAAACAATACAAATAAATTATCTACGTAAATTAACATCATTTTTAATGTTAGGGTTTAATATAAAATTCGAATAGTTCGATTAGGTTCGGGACGATCGGATTCGGATGAACAAAAAATTGTTCTGCTCAGTATAATATTATGCGACAACGTGATTGATCGACTCGTCACACAGTAATAATTTAATATGTTCAGGTATAATATTACCTATTATGGCGTACTAATATCTCGAATCGACAACAAGGACGCGCTAACACCGTTTGGCGGAAAAATCAAAAACGAAAACCAATTTAACGACCGCCGGGCGCTCAACAAATGCGCCCGAACGAGTGGGACGATATTATTAATCCGTCCGAATGTTCGTTATCTTTCGCGGGTTTTCCTGCGGTGAGAAAAATCTCGACGAAATTGGAATTGTTTCCGTTCATCCGTCCGCCGAACGTTCGCTGTTGTCCGTGCCGATAAAAACGGGGAAACAATCAAAAGCGGCGGCGGCCAGAAGATTAGACCGCGTCGTAATCCGCGCTTACGCCACTCTCTCGCGGCTATATACTGCTTACAAACCAAAGATATTGTATATAAATGTGTGTGTGGGTTTGTGTGTTTGTTCGGTCCGGTCAGATGGTTTAGATATAACTGCGGGCTAGGTCTAATTCGGACGCAGTCAGACGTCCATCAACACAGGATCGTCTTGTTTTTCAGTCGAGTGTTCTAATATGAGTAATAGTTTTAAAAACAGTATACGGATAATATGTCCTGCTGTGTTATATTAAAACTTTCTGTGCTCAATTTAGCAATGGCCAACTAGCCGATTGTTGTGGTTACCTTACAATGAAAATAATAAGAAATTTCATATATTATATAGGTACGTCATTGTTATATTAGTTTTGCTTTTCTTCGAGTAATAATATTGTGTGTTAATTTCAGATTTCTAAAACCATTGATAATCAATTCGAAAAGAAGTCCAGTGCTTGACGTATAGGCAATAATTATATTTTAAGTTTCATTTATTTATAAGTTTATAGCAGGTGAAATATTATCCGTTATACATTTGGAAATATATATATTAATATATATATATATATTTAAATAGTATATAGAAAAATATATTTACAGGTTATTATTGATTTCTGCTATAAAAACTGAATAGTAAATTCATTTTGAACATTGTCTTTCTGCGAGGTCAACATTTCATGTTAATAAGAGATTTTCGATATTTGTCTTGTATTCGATTTTGAGCAGAGCAATAAATGTATTGGTTATGAAATGACGTGTTTTTTTTTTTTTTGATTATTCGTCATTAACTTTTGGAGCTTCAATCTTCAACTTTGAGAATGATTACTAGTAGCAAATTGGGTTAGATATTTTTTTTTTTTTTTTGGGGGGGGGGGGGCGCAATAGGCTAATATAATAATTAATAAGTAATAAACATCTTAATAAAGTAGGTACCCATAAACATTTGTATAATACAAAATAACATATTTTATTAAGTCGTCAAACCATATATTATTATGAGTATTATAATTATTATACTTATTATTATTATGAAATATATTGTTTTCTAAAATTGTACAGTGTCTTAGGGTTTGAAAAAAATAAAATGTTTGAAACCACAACAGTACCTATTATATCTTGAACAAATATCATATTACGAGAACAAAATCGACTACGTGTCTTTAATATATGTTTCCCACTCGATATCTGCAGGTATCGGCCACGTACGAGGGTAAATTGTCAAAGGGTGTATCAAGTATTCGAATGTTTGATCGTTATTATAATTAGTATTGCTAAACTAATTAAGCGCAGTACTTTAGGGCGAAAAAAACGTTATTTATTCACGTCGTGGTGCAATAACGGCGGCGATATTCCGATCGTGTACAGCAAGTGAACGTCAGGTATTTGCAGGGTGACGGCAAGTGATGTATATTACACACACATTTTGTACGTCATCGAATCGACCGACCGTGGTCGTTCGGACGTACCCGAAAAGTTTCAAGCCGTATACCATGTACATAAGTGTGTGATGCGGTGTGCTTGCAGCGTGTGAATGGAAAATCTCACGACCGAGCCGAATACTTTACAAAGTGCTTTCCAGAGGATTTTCGTTCGGGTTTTTCCCCTTTTTTAAGTTCCCGCGGTCGTCGTTCGCAACTTTATCACAGTCTACATATACTATTATGTATACCTACATAATACGACACGCGAGCGACCTAACCAATGAGTATGCACAGGCCCGGAATGTGCCGGCGAGCTACCGAGAAAATCTCTGTGGGCTGCTCAAAATATTGGCAGGTCATGAGTGTTTGGTCGTAATTATTTTTATAATATGATAATGACAAATTAGTACAAACATTAGTAGAAAATATAATTGAATCGAATTATTGAGCCGTGCAGTACAGCTGTAGTCGAACGTTAGAAATCCTAAAATTCGGCGGGTCGATCCGGCGATGGGTATGCGTATACTGCATAGTATAATATACACTATGTACGAGTTTACTGGGTAATACTTTTTACCTCGGAACTCTAGATAATAGAAAAAATATATATTAATACTTGATCTTCCGCTGTGACCTGACCTGACCCAACCCGACGGCCAAGAGTAATACTTATAACCTAGCACCTGCAAGGCCTTCCTTAGGATTTGCGAAGATCGGTGGGAATATAATAACGAAGCCTAACATGAATTTTATAAATCTTTAAAACATTTATGTTTTTTTACAAACTTTAGAAAAATTTTCCGTCTTTCAGAAGATGTAAAAAAAATAATAATAGTGTAGTCTACGAATTACACCAAAAAAAAAAAAGTCAGCAGATGATGGTATGCATATCTCCAAAAAGTAAATTATATGGCTTTGAATAGTGCGCATAAAACAAAAAACGCTTTTGGGTTTTCTGAAAATATTAATGTACTTCATTTGTTCCTACAATATTTACCGATTATCATATACATATATACTTGTATAATATATGCTTGACATTAAGTTATTTGCTTATTATCTATACATATTTATTAATTAATTTCTAAGATGAATCTTTTGTTTTTATTCTATAAGACATACAATGTTAAATGCTATGAAATAATATATTTTTTAAAATTATAAACAACAATCAAATTAACAAGTAATAATAAAATACGCGGTCTCCCACCGCGCTGCTTAAAATAATTTTATCAAATTCGGTTTCGCAAATTATCTATTATACCTACTCGGTACTTGCCACATGAAATGCATTCGCGTGTCAACCCTAGAAATTATAGAGCAGGGAGCATATTATTCTCTCTGATTTTCTGGTCAGTTCAGGTTGGGGAATTGATAAGGGTTGGTTCAGGTCCAGAATATCGTGTGTATTGCGGTACTAGAATCGCCCCATATATATTATAATATAGCGACGAAATCTGCCTCGGGTACCTAACCTTTTTTTTTTTTTTTTTTTAACCGGGGACCGAAGCAAAACCGCTTCTCGCATTATACTTTGCAGCTCCGGTCCCCATCGTTTATTGAACAGAACCTAACTTAACCTACGTTAAAATGACGATAACACGCGGGCCCCCGTTTCCTATATAGGTGTATATATATATGTATTTATTTAGTGTACGTATAATTAACGTAAAGGTATTTCACGTCTCTCGGCCCAGTCGTCTCACTCGCGTCTCTCCACGTGTGTGCAGTATATTATATGTATATAATAGCTGGTACCCACACGTTCTTGGCAAAGTCCGCCGGAAGTGTGGAGAGGTGTGGCGTACAATATATATGTGTGTGTGTGTGTGCGCGCATATTCGAGTATAATCGAGTTTTTAACCGTAACGCGACGCTCGCCCGCTCCCTCCACGCACCACCCCAATTCGCGATCGCGAAGAGAAATCGTCTTCGTCGTCGTCGTCGTCGCGGGCTGCGGGCGCGCGGACTTTTGGGAATTTACAAAACTATTTTGATTAAGGATTATGCACGGTCGTCTCCGGCGGCGGTGGTAATCTTGCAGCCAGCCGCCGCTGCGGACCCAGTGGTGCGTGCGTCCGGGTCGCGTGTGTAAAAATCGTTAAGACTCGAGTCCAATATTCGCGTTTTCCTTACACGACACTATAATATACGCAGAACCCCGTCCCCCCACCCTCCTACCATGCCGCCGCACTGACAATTTTTGCGGATCACTGCAAGTGTCTGTCGCAGCGATGTCGGCGCGACGGTAAAGATTTTGACGAACGATATACATTGGAACCGTATATGGTCAATATATAATATCGTCAAAACGTGTTTTAAAACGAGTCGGTCTTTATGTCTAGACACCCCATAAGAATCCTGAAATTGGTTCATTCTAGCAAACTCATCGGGGTTAAGTTAGCCAATAGAATAAGATTATCTAAAAAACTAATGCCGCACGTTGTCATTTCACTTGAGAACACATAAAGAAAAAAAATTGTTAATAATGTAGACCATCGTTATATTTATCTAAATATCAGTTCAAACCGCAAACTGACATTTTCAATTTTCATATTTCGTTTTAGACTTCACCTAACCCATTGATTTGAATTTCTATCAAACATCGCGTATTTTTATACGGGTGTACAATAAATTATTTTTAAAATATTTTTGCTATAGTTAGCAAAATATTTTTTAATAGAAAACAAAATGTTTTAATACTTTTTTCATGATACGTACCTATATCGTATACTTATAATTACCTACTTTTAATATTATAACTAATATAGTTTTAAATATAACACTTTTTTATTAGTAAAAATACAGCAAGTATAGAGAATTAATATAAAAATACTAATTTACCTACTTAGGTAGTGTTTAGTATAATATTTAAATCCACTATATGCATAATTATACAATACGGGATTAGTTAGGTAGGTAGTTTTAGAGATCTTTCTCAAAGAGGAATTGAAAACAATTATAAAAACATTATTATAAAATATAAATTTTAATTATTGAATTACTAAATTATTATTAAATTGGTTTTTATAGACATCTATACCTACTACCTAGCTAATCGAAATTATATATGTTTTTTTAAATTTTTTTTTGATATTTATCTAAGGTTTTGTAACAGATAAAATGTGAAATAAAGGTTGACACGTCGTAATTAAAAATAACTTATATTAAAATCGAGTGGAATATTACACTATTATAATATATACCAACAGGGCTTGCATTTGAAATCAAAATTTATTCTAACGTTATTTACAATCTAAACGTTATACAATTTTTGCATTTATCATTATTTAGGAATAAAACATTGTCTGGTCTTTATCGTTATTCAGAATTTAAACGTTACACAAGTTTTGCGTTTATCGTTATTTAAAATTAAAATGTTATACAACTTTCGCATTTATAGTTTACCGTTAAAAATAATATCTAATTTGGGAAATGGCCCGTATACGGAATATAATAAATTCTTGGATTGATAGGTAAGATTGATTGATAAATCGCACGTGGAATAAATATTTCTACGAAACCAATAAAATAACTTTTATCTAAATGGATTTTAATTTATTTCGTTTTGCGTTATGTTTTTGATATATTATAAATTTTGTTAAGTCCGTTAGTTTATTTTATTTTGCGGCATTTAATTATTTTTGTTTAGCGTTTTCTCCGTTTTAATTACGTTTACGAATTTCAATCGTTTTTCTCGTCATGTATAACGTTTATGGTCACACAGCTACCACAACGTTTGCGATCCTCGATACACTAGTACACCATACTAACTGCAGCAGTTCTTAAGACGTGCCTCTAACAGGGACGTCACGTCATTCGCAATAATAATAATAACAGTTTATTTGACGCCCCGAAAGCATATAACGCGTTAATGTGAGCTGCGTGTACAGCGACTAGAAAATATTAAAATAACGGAGACAATAAGTCTTTTGACACCGCCACCCGTTATATTTGGCGAACAGCGTTCGCGTGATAGGTACGCCCGTAGATCGATTTGTTGCGTCGTCCTTGCGGTTGTTTTGTATATTATATCGCGGGTGTCGCCCGCCCCTTCGAGCAGCGGCGGCGGCGGCGGCTTGTCCGACTCGTGTACCGCATAGCTCATGAACACTGGCGGCACCGATCGAGGAGCACTGGAGAAATCGTCGAAAACCGTCGCGCACACCGTAACATACACAATATTATATATTATATGTACGTTCAACGGAGTTTGCGGGAATTTATTTTTCTTCGACTTACGTGTAGAACCATCGCCGTGTTCCGCTGTTCCGCGTATAACTTTTTGCTTTCAGCGTGTGCGCGTATGTGTTATACGGCAATATAACCGTACTCGACAAAGTCAACAAGAGAAGTTTACGCGATAAAATTAATCGAATTGCACGACTCTATCTACAAAACACATCGATTTATATATATATATATATATATATTATGTGCAGCGTACAATATATCCTTCGAATGTACAAAATAGTAAATTATATTATTATACATAACGTAGTTGGACGAAACAAAATATCCTTTTTCACTCGCTGCGCTTGTATATACACAAATAATTACAGACTCGGTGCGTGTGTTCACACATACCGTGTCTGCAATATCGAGTGGTGATATTTTATACGCAGTGACACGCGGCGGGCTGGCCTGCGATGCCACTGCGGTTGGAAAAAACAAACATTTAAACAAATCTTATTTACTACGAATCTAATAAAACTCGTAGATTCAAAAACGTATTGACTTTTTTTTAGAGTTTCCATACTTATGTATTATACGATCGACTTTCCGTTATGACATTATCTTATATTCTTTAAACCGGCTGATTAAAAATCACCATAAATGCATAAATACATAAAATGTAATATTATTATTCGAAATATTGAGTGTAATTTACTCACTTACTACATTCATAAGGTAGCTTATATGTGTTGATGGATGATATTCATAGATTTATAAACAAAAAAATAGGGAAATTGCCTACGGGTAGATGTAATGAACAATAGTAAAGAACAAGTAATGAAAAAAATGTACTTGATTTAGTTACGTTATGAACATAAAGCTATAAGTTAATAGTTATAGTTTATAGTTATTAAAAATATTAACTTAACCCAGTTAGGTAAGGAAGTAAATTAATTTGTTCTAACAACTACCATCTTGCACCGCTTAATGAGAAGACTATGCAACGTATCTGAGATTATATTCTGCACACAGGGTAACATATTATATGATATGTACCTAAAAAGTGTTTGTTCGATTTAAATTTTTTTCTTAATATCAAACAAATATTTTGTTAAAAATGTTTTAGTGATTTAGATAACCACACGTTTGTATCAACTAATATTTATTGAATAAAGGGTTATATTTTATTCGTTTATTTATGTTTAAAACAGAGTTTGCAAATGTTATGTTCATAACGTTATATATGACAAAAAACGATTAAAATTTGTTTCGTAGGTAGGTATACAACTTACGATTATGAGCTTTTGCCCAAGTTCGAACAACCCGCTATGAACCCACTATGGGACCGCCATTCTACCGACCCTGTCGTACTAAAAGTTCAAATATTTGACCAGCTCATAAAAATCAAGGGTGGGGCAAATGCTCCCGCCTGCCCCCCCCCCCCCCCCCCCCCCCCGCATAATACACTACTGGCCTTGACAGTTTGCATTAAACTTAGGTAGCCTCGAGACAAAAAAAAATTAAGAAGCACTGACCTAGGTACCGCCACAATACGCGGGGCTAAAATATAACAGCTTTATATCTACTTAAGACCGGCAGTCTCCTGAATAACGAGAGGGCGTATAAATCAAAACGTTATTAGGTACCTACCCTTCGGCCATAGCGTGTTTGAAATTACATCGGGGAGTGATAATTATTGCAGTCGAGACTACAATATAAATATGCGGCTGGTATCACACGCCACATAAACATAATATATACCTAATAAATTACGCATAATAGTATGTTCCGATTCGTATTTGCAAAGCCGTCGCGGCGCTCGAATTATAATAACAATAAACATGTGTGTGTGTGTGTGTGTGTGTGTGTGTGACGGCACGAGTATATAAATCAGTCTTTTTATATAGTTACATACACACATATAATATCAAATATATCTCCGAACAGCGGCGTTTTGGTCAGCGTGACAAATTCGAATAAAAAAAAAAAAAAACCATTTCACCGACGGTCGGCGACGTGTAATCCGCATATCGCGGCTCTACAAGAATTACACACACAATATTAAACGCTCACAATTCTATTATGTGTATAAAAAATATATGTATTCAAAAACGGTGGTGGGTATCCTACCTACGAAATATAAAGTCACGCGGCACCGTTTGTGTGTGTACACTACGCCGGTGCGGGGGCGGCGGAGGGAGGGCACATGGAGATTCGTTCCGGTAAACAAGGATATACTCCGCGGCCGACTCTACGGGGGGGGGGGGGGGTCGGCGGCGGCGGCGGCGGCGGTGCCTACCGCGTTTAGAAGCGTAAACGTGTGTAATCCTACACAGGTACCACTACTTTGGGCATACACTTGGACACACAGACAGGTCTGAACACGCACACACAAATACGCGTATTTATTATACAGACCGGGGTACGTTGTTTGTACAGGGCATATACGGGCCGACGGTTCCGTGTATAATCGCGATTCGGTCGCGATTTGCCTCCCGACGTCGTCGTCGTCCGATTAATGTGCACTTTGCGTGTGTCGTCCACGCATTGCAGAGGTCATTATCGAATTATAAACGTTAAAAAACTGGACTTGATAAAATTGTCGGTGTGTATTACACGATTATAATATAATATGTCGACGGCGGCGTCGCTTTTGACCGTATAATGTCCGTGGCGAAACGGCGCACGAGTCGTCCGTTTATACACGGCGAGTGTGTGTGTGGGCACAGATCGAAAACGGTCGGTTAATCGAATTTTGTCCATTCATCTTATCGTCGATACCGGCATACGGCGGCCAGCCCTCGACAACAGACCTTTCTCGTTTCCTGTTAGCATATTATACTGTATACTGTGCATTGACGGAAATATAATTGCGTGAATGTCGAGTATTAATTTACGTTTGATCGCAGTTTTGCATAGTACCTACACCTACGATATAATATTATATGGCCAACAGTGCCGGATTTAACCGGGGTGCAGCGGTTGCAATAATTTCGTCTAATTTAATTTAATTTTGTAAAATGATAGGCTATTAATAATATTGAACAATGGTCAAGAAAATAAGTATTTGTTTAATATTAAAAAATTATCCTGTACTTATTTATTTTAAACCGTTATGGAATTTCTACCTAGTTATTGTTTTTTTTTAAATCCATCTTCACTTTTATCAAATACCAAATTAAATATAATTAATGCATTAAATGACTTAAACTTTGCAATTTTTTTAAGGGGTCCTTCAATATTAATAGATGAACCCTGGCTTTCCGAGACTTATATCCGGCACTGGTCAGCCCTGCATAATATATCAACAACGGATATACCATAATATACTGGCCTATACGTATGGTCTGTATATATAGTTGTGCAAAATCGTGTTTATATGAAGCATCGTTCTTCTCCTACAGTAGTACAGTGGAGCTTTTATTTAAGCGAAAGACAAAAATAAATATAATACTTCAATTTAGTGAACCATTAGTGAATACTATATTAAAATATGGAAGTAACGAATAACCTACATAATATAAACGAACTAAAATAGAAAAAATATCATTATGAACGTATTTTTTCCAAATTAATTAAAACAAATAATTATAAATCAATAATCGCATTCCACCGCTTCTCGTCATTGTGATTTCCATAGATATTTTTTAAGTAGATATTTTATCCACTAATTGGAATATATTTTTCCTCGCGAAAACCAACATAAAACCCATTTAATGTGTACAATATTATCGTTGACGTATACCGATTAGGTTTTACGACGTTAAATTGTTTTTTTTTTTTATTTCATCGTGTCAGTTTGGTTTTATAATTCAAATGTATTTTATTTATAATATTTATGATTAGGGACCGTTTTATGCATTTTCTTTACTGAATACACCAAAAAGTTGTTGGATCAGCAACTCGACTATGTCCGTGATACCGCACTACAAAAACGTTCTAAGCACTAAGAAATTAAAAGAAATTAAAGTTTCAAAAAGCGTTATGATTTACAATAAATTTGAATAAGTCATCGAGAAAAATGAGAGTTTTAAGACACTGTCCAAAATATTAAAAATCTTGTCAGAAGAAACAACAATAAACGGCCATTCAGAAAATCTTTAAATTAACGATTTCATGCATTTAAGTATGTGCCGATTTTTTCAGTTGATGTAAAACTGAGCTATTTTCTTTACAAAAATATATTGACCGATAATCGCCGTTTGTTTGTATTTAAAAACCTGTTAAAATTCCTAATTGTAAACTATAATTTTGAAGGTAAATATTAAATACAACATATTAACTAAATTGTTCATTTCTCCCCCCCCCTTATTTTACTTAGTTATTATTTCTACCAACATTTTTACATTTTTGTTTGAAACGTAAAAACAAATTTAATGTATATTTAGTTCATATTTTAGTTATTTTAAGTGCAAATTTCGATAGGTTTCAATACACGAACTTCCGGGTCCTATTTATGACTAATATACATTAAAACTGATATGAGATCCAAAATGCGATTAACAGCACATAACTGAAAAGTAAAAAATTATATACACGGAAAAATATCGATTAAAATATAACATCAGTAGGTAGGATAACGCAGATGTATCAAGTATATTCTAACACTTTTTTGGCATATATTGTGTCTGTCACTTAACACTTTTCATGAAAGCACCAATGTATTATTTTCTAATTATACTGGACGAGATAATAAGACAGTTTTTACCGATATACCTTTATCGTTATGAACGCATTTAAAAGGTGATGATAAACAGAAGTCCCACTGCACAAAATGCTGCACAACCATTTCTGTAAAATTTTTCAAAAATGAAAGTAAATATCCATGTATTCATGTAATACATGTTCTAATGATTCTACGTTCATATTATTAATTTATGCCACATGAATATTAGTAGGTATAATATAGTTGTATAGTATAGTACATTGTTGTATAACAATATTATCAAAGTAATATAAAACTGCAAGGTGGTTTTTTAAAGGTTTTCCCGAAAAGCATTAGCGTTTTTAGAATTATTTTTTTACATAATTATAAGTTAATAATTTTATTTAAAAAATGTTATTTTGTATTGACTTGAAATGATGTAAATATTTTTTTTTATTCAATAACTTAAATACTTATTTAAGGAATTGAGTATTTGTATAATATAAATAATACTTACTGTGTACATACCTTTAAAATAATCATTAGAATCGTGTATAGGTAATAAGTATTTATAAATAAATGTGTATTGTAATACATAAATATTTATTTTTTACATATTTTGTATATAGAGTCTTAAATAATATATTTTTATAT
Source organism: Pentalonia nigronervosa (assembly GCA_014851325.1). NCBI lineage: Eukaryota > Metazoa > Arthropoda > Insecta > Hemiptera > Aphididae > Pentalonia > Pentalonia nigronervosa. The sequence continues at coordinate 21,117 of JACXSJ010002313.1, read as the reverse complement.
TATACACTATGTCGGATTATTATCTATAAACTTCAGTTGGGGACAATTAAATTTTCAAATTTTATATGTGCTGCCTCTGTACAGGCGTATAAATAGTTGTGCTAACCGAACGATACGGCCGCGGCTTCCCCAAACCAATGATGACCTATAGGCATAGATATATTTAATTTATTTTAAACACATACCGGATCCACACTAACGGCCAGCTGGGTTTTGAGTCAAGTTTGGTCGGACAGACGTGCACTCTAGTAAATTAAGTCGGAAAAGTTGACGAAAATATAGATCCGTGTCAAAAGCTTTTTAAGGTTTGGATATAATAAAATTTCGCCCCTGAGTATGAATACGCAGTCGATCACTTCTTCTGACGGGCTGCTCGCACCGGATGCAGTTATAGAAATGCAGGTCAATGTGTCACAGGAGTGCATAGAAGAAATCACTAGGGCGGGTGGTGTTTCCTGTTCATATATACATAATGTATATTATATTGTGCGATGTGAAGTGACGCGTTTCGACTACACGTGTTATATATATACTTATATATTATGTATATAATATTAATAGAAACGAACATTATACATCATAATATTATAGTAAACAAGTCGAACATCTATTGAGAATAAAAAAAAATATAGTGAGGTTCAGACGTTCAGTGAACTTTACGCTAGCCCCACCCCACATTTACCAAATCGTTTGTAATAAATTTAACTATTTTACTTTTAATTTGTTATCATATAATATATATATAACCAAATTTTCCAAATATTTTATATTTTTTGGACATGTAAAAAAATCTAAGTCTTATTTCAATTTGTACTAATAACTTTTTATGAAAAAAATTGTATAGGTACTACAAGGTTATGTGAATATTTCTCACTTCTGAAATATAATTTTGAACAATCATTACTTTATTGGAAATGACAGCAGCTAAATATAATATATAGGTACACATTAAGAATTAGGTACCACTTTTTAACCAATTAAGATTTTTTTTTTAAAAACATAGATCATTATCTTCGAGATGAGTAAAAATTTGTTCCATAAATTAATTATCTATAGCGGTCGTCTCGACCATCTAAAAACCCGTTCACCCGCATATATATAAATGTATACATACACGTGTTTGAGAGGCACTAGAGAGTCGGTCTTGCGTGTGTGTATGTAATATACCAACGTATATATTATACACACACACACACACACACACACACACATACATAGTGGATTTTCTTTCATATATATATATATATAAACATAAATTGCAACGATCGCGGTTGTCTGCTTCAGTGTGGGGTAACACGGTCCAACGACTTTTTAACCATTCCGTTTGTGTCCGTCGGTCGATCGGTCCGTTCCGTCGCGGGCGATCGTCGACGTGGGTGAGGTGGGTAGTTCTAAGTACAAGCGATACGGCGCTTGTACGCGGCGGTATACGCTTATACACAGCGGTCGAATTGAATAATATCGGCGCGGGTGGTGGGTGACGAGGTGGGGAAAGGCAAGAAAAAAAGGAAGAAAACTAAAGAGAAAAACCCTCTACCACCGCAGGTACTTGTAAATATTTCACAAAAAGCTTTCCGTCGCCATACACGCGTGACCGTTTCTGTACATACGCACTCACACGAGTACAATATTATATACACATACGTGCTGTCATGTATACTTATACCCAAAACATCGCTATATATAGACATATTATAAAGTGTATGCCGACCGACTGGCGTGTATATTATTATTATGTATATGCGCCGTATGTACAACCCTATACCTATATGTGCATATATACACATAGAAAGTGATTTTGTTTGATGGAAAACGTAATTTCCGTCCCGAGTGGAGTTGTGGCGAGTCGATTTCGTTCCGTTTCATATATAAAGGACGCGGTACCTTCCTAACTGGCATGCGCTCCTCCCAATAAATATTTTTTTTTTAAAAAAACAGTTATGGCAACAATCACAAATCATAATATATTTTTTAATGTCAGGGTAGACCATAATTATTCAATGTAAATATTTGATAGTTCGCTGAGGATAAAAATAAATATTTTCATTACCAATTAAGGGTCACAGAGCCGACGCGTTTTTAATACAAAAACTTGTCCCACCACAGGAATAACTTCATGCCCAGTAAAATATTAAGATATTAAGATATTAATATTTCTATTTTCATAAGTTGTACTAAAGCGTCTATACAACACACAATTTTTAATATTTTGAAATATATTTTCTTGGCGACTAGCGTCGTTTAAAGTCAATTCTAAAATGAAAGTCCAATACAACCTGAATAATCTTTTCCTCTTTCAAATAACAAAAAATTATTAAAATCTAACTATTCTATAAGACGTGATCAAATTTTCTGTAAAGTAATTTTTGATCGTTGAAATAGTTTGACTTGATTTTATAATTCCTTAGGTTTATTTTATGACCTCTGTGCAATATTATTAGAAATGATCAGAGTTTTGCACTTTAATATATAGCAATGTCCTTAATTCTGGTTATAATAATATTTAAATTTATGGTCTAAAATGTTGATACATCGAATAACGAATCGGATTAGCTTTATTTTACAATATTCCTTAAAAAAAACTAATAGTTTTTTAATCCTGTGACTAAAAAAATATGAATAATTAAAAATTCTTGTAGGAACGTCGAACGAATTCCGAAAACAATCAAAAAAATTCAAATCGATAACAATAAAAATACTTGCGCGGTCAAAAATCTCAAATTCGAGAAAGGGGCGAGTGAAATGTATCTACGCGTACGTACACTTGCTCATTTCGTCGAGGTATACGGCATCATAATATTATGCGTATCATATTGTAATATTATAATATTCATTTATACCGATTTTTCATTACGATTCCAAACGAACAAATATGTAATGTAAAATGTATAATTATTAATGAGTGTTTGTCGCGGTTTTATATTTTGATTTCAAATTGCGAGTTATCTACAGAAATCGTTTGTAGGTATTGTAACCACGCATAAAATCGAAAACGCGCGATCAATATTATAGACCGGACCAGACTATTATATGATATATTATATTAGAAAACTTTGATTGGGTCGGACCGGGGCAAAATGCGCATCAGCAGCAGCAGCAGCGGCGAAGTATGCGACGGTGACAACCATATATAGTATCGGAGGACACGTAATCGATTCGATTTTCGAGTGTAATGTGCTATTTTATGTATTATTATTATTAGTATATTATTATTGCAGTGCGTGGGGACCCGAAAGTGCCGGTTGAGACGCTTCCACTACAAAACCGCTCCAACTGCGGAATTTTCTCTCTCTCTCTCTCTCTCTCTCTCTCTCTCTCTCTCTCTCTTTCACACACACACAACGTATATAAATATAATGGGAATGATTCTCGTGTGTAAGACTGCGCGCCGACGAGGGAAATAGTCGGTAATCGACAAATGCTGTACAAAACGTGTGCAAGATATATATATATATATATATATATATATATATACGCCGTCGGTGTGCGTGTTGCCGCCCGCGAACATTATACGCGGTATACGGCAACGACCGCGATTACCGGCGCGGCGGTCTTTATTTTTGACGACGGACGAGAGAGAATCGCCGCGCGGCCGGTGCCCTCGGTTAATGTGTAACTCGGGACTAATAACCGGAGTGCGTATTATTATTATTATTATTATCATCATCGTCGTCGTCGTTCGCACGGGGCGCAGTGTGTATGTCTGTATTTCGCATTATATATATATATATATATGTGTGTAACGGTTGTACGCGCGTATATATATATATATATTATTGTACAGGGTGGGTGTAGGGACGCTCGCTGTTCCGTCTTGCCCGGCGCGGCTGACCTCGCGAAGCTGTGAAAACCGCCCCTGCTACGCAGCCTATATACGTACGCGGGTCGGCGATTTTCAGGTAGGGTGGACGGCGGCGGACAGAGCTACATCACGATGATTGCCCGTCGACGTCTCCCCCCCCCTCACACCCGACCGACTGTTGGCAATGATCGACACGTACACATATAACATCGCGGGGCTGCAGCAGACAAACACGCACGCACACACACATATATTATATATAAATAAGAGTGTGCAGAGGGTGGTGAACGAGCGCGGCGGCGGCGGACGGAAAGACCGAATCGCGAGAGTGAGTAGGTATGTGCACGCGAAAACTATAAATCGAAATTCGAAACGACATCGTAGAAATAAAACCGGACAGTTTTCAACGAGATCGGTTTTCGGTTTTTTCGAAAGATATATTATCTATTATAGTAATTCCAAAAGATGATGTTATTCCGTCGATTGTATATTATATTTCGGTATTATATAGGTTATAAACTCGAAATCATTTTTAAAAATATCGACCCGCCGCCTCTTTTTATATGCTTTAGGAGCGTGCATATTATGTGCAAAAGATTTTTTAACATTCTGTGTTTTATTTTTCGTTTAACTTTATTGTTATGATGACACTTACAATTTTTTTTACGGCTGAACGATTAATGCCATTATGTTACTTAATAATTTCGTTCATAATTCAAAAACGTTAAAGTTTGAATAATTCGATTTTTTTAAACTTTAAGACGAACGCTATTTTTTGAGCATTCACTAATTTAATTAGTAGCTTTAGCCGTCAGGTATTAATACACTCGTCGCATTAATATACAATAAGATTACCCGTATATTCAATAAAATATCTTGAATATTCATAACCACATTATAGTGGTAACAACGTACAAATTGCACGTTGGTTTTTTAAATTGTTAATAGGTTTTGAGTATTTTTATATCATAATATTTTACATGGGTACTCAATGCTCGTTTAAAAACTGAAACGTCGTAAAAAACTAACACACAGACACAGATCATTAATCGTTAATGTTCTTACCATTAAGTTTAATAATAGGTCAATTTATAGTATTAAAGCTAACGACCCAAAATTAAAAAAGTTCAAAAAAGCTCAAATTTGTCATGTACGACGATAACAACACAGCGGCGGATATTGTTTTTGTTCGATAGATAGATTACAAAATTAAAATCAGTTTAAAATTCCTACAGGTTAACGTAAACCGATAGACGCTTATATACTTAATGTCGTTTTTTCGGAATTTCATGTTTCATTATGTATTTACACATTATAATACTTCTCAGAAGCGTACGCAGGGGGGCTAACGATGGGTTATTGACTAAATTAATTACATCTAATTGTGATAATAGTATCTCTAGTTATGAACAAGATGCATTTATAGAAATTTACCAATTTTTTAAGTTAACAGTTGTTACTCTTATGAACAATTGTTATATCAACAACCTATATAATGTCGATCAGATTATTACTCTTGTAGTCTTATGTATCTAACTCTAGCCACTTAAGTCTCCACGATCTCTATCAATTTTTGAATTTTGTTGACACAGCAGTGACACAGTGACGTTTAGTTTCCTACATTATCGTATAGGTAATGGAAATCCACATAACCTTTTTATGGTCGCCCAAACACTTAAGGATATGCTCGCGGTGTTTTTATCATCGTTTACATTCATATAGTTTGTCCACTAGTAGAACACATTAGTACCATTAAATAATGTAGTAAAAAAAGATAAAATTTGTTTTCGGTTTTCAATTTAAAAAGAAAAAAAGTTCAAAAGTTCATACGCACAACCTTTTAACATATGCAGTTAATGGAACTGACGAAATGAAAAGAAAATCGGTTTTATATAATTCGTATATACCAGGGCTTACAAAGTTATATTATTAATCTATATCTTTTCTATTGAGCACTTGCCCGTTTTATTCATCTGAATAAACTATTATTATTATTATTATTATTATTATTATAACGTTATACATGTTAAAAAAAACGATTGAAATTTGTAAATGTAATTAAAACGGAAAACGGCAGACAAAAATAATTAAGTACTACAAAATAAAACATAATGCTTGACAAAATATATAATATATTATATTTAAACAAACCATAACGCAAAACGTAATTTATAAAATATCATTAAACGAAAAATGAAATAATTTTAAATCCGTTTGCTTAAAAGTTATAATATTGGTTTCGTAGAAATATTTATTCCACGTGATTTAACAATCCTAGCGATCAATCCAAGAATTTATTATATTTCGTATCCGGAGCATTCCCCGCATTAGATATTATTTTTAACGACACAAACTATAAACAAAAAAAACGTGAAAGTCGTATGACATTTAGATTGTAAATAACGTAAAACGAAATTTCGATTTCAAATGCAAGCCCTGCTATGTACATTATTTTTCTGGTTTAAACGTTATTAATATTATTATTATTTTATTCATAAATGAATAACAGTATGTGTCTATAATAGTGTCGAAGCACTATTATAGATTAGTGGGAGAACAACTATCTTTCAAATCCGATTATTGCCTACAATTGTGGACTTTTTAATTTTCAACCCCCCCCCCCACCCACCCATCTATAAAATATCCCACGCACGCCACGCTGATACTACATAATAATATAGTATGCACATGGCATTATCCGAGGCGACGAAGCGCGCAAGACAACCAGTCTGCAATGTATCCAGTCCGGTTTTTACATAATATATATGCTGTTTTTTTTTTTAAATCGATTAAAGGTAGACCGCGACAATTTATTCAATGGAAAACTATAATCTATAATATTATGTACATTGCAGTATCGAGCGGTCGTCTTTGGTCGAGAAAATTGATGTTCGGCTCGGTAACTGTATAAAATAGGAATACGCCGCCGCGCCAGGGCCGATTTTTTTCCCATTTTTTTTTCTCGGGTTTGTTGAGCAACACATCGCCCGTGATTCACACCGTGCCGTGTCGTGTCGCGTAGACGAGACAAAGCTGCAAGAGGGGAACGCGTTTCTATATGATATTATATAAGGCGCCTAATTAGTCCGCCAATCGATAATCGTAGTATCGAACTTCTCGTCGCGGTCTGCAGGGCACACATCAATAACGCACCGCGAAAATATCATGACATTTCCCCCTCGAGTTTTCGACGTCGTGTTATATACGATTCAGTCGCTGTCGCAGTAGGTCCTACTTTTAAAACTCGACGTATAAACTAAATACAACACGTCCGCCGAGTGATATCTAATGTCATTCCGGTGTGAAAACTAATTTCATCAAATTGTATACCTAATATATTATAATGTATCTCATAAACAAAAACCGCGGGCGAATTTGTCTCTCGTAAGAAAACACGCGTGTCTCGTGAAATTACGTTTTAATTTAAACCACTTTTTGGAGCTCTTAATTAAAAACCAATACGTCGAGACTCGAATGATTGAGCAATGTAAAACACATTTTGTAATACAAATCAAACTTAGTATTTGACAAATCTTATAACGTGTCAAATCAATTTCTGAAAAAAATAGTTTTTTTTATCGCGTAATATTATTTTAAACGGCATCAATCTCGAGTGCACTTATGCGGTTAAACGACACGACGAAGAATATTAAAACGTTTAAACGAGATGAGACACCCTTGGTATATGGTCAAAATAAAGGCAAGTACGTACACACATTACTCGGTATGTTCGTCGGTACCGCGAGGTATACTATTGGTAATAATATAATATATCGCGTGCGGTAATCACGACGGGAGAGGCGGGGAAAATGCGTTGAATTTAAAACTCCTCCGGCCCGAGTATCCTATGAGGCCGCTGTATAATATATAAATGTGCGGAGCGAAGAGGAGGAGGGTATATTATAATATGTATATATATATATATATTATTTAACGCGAACCACCGCCGATAATACGAAAAACCGTTTATAAATAACTCGATCGAGTGAATAAATTACAGTCGTTACCCGTACACGTATATATGCGTGTATACTATATTATACTACCCACTGCATAATAATGCATTATTCCTATATTTATATATGTATATAAATTATGATACGCGAAAACACCTCGTCTCTCTCTCCGCGGCGTCAGCAGCAGCAGCCGTACCGTATTGATGCTAGTTATTTTAATTACCCGAATGAATTACTGGGTAATTATTCGTCCCGCGCACTCACCCACAGCTGCCCTCTTCGACCGGAGCGCAACATCCGCCGCACCACTGCGAATTACATATATATATATATACACAACAAACGTCATTGCATAAGAACGCACACGCCGCCGCCGCCGCCGCCGCCGAGCACGAATAATATTAAACGGTGGCGGGGGCGATCGGGAGGTCGGGGGGGTTGTTGGGAGGGCGGGTCGAGAAGACGCAAGAGGAGAGGGTTATATAATATATAATGGCCGGTGGTGGTGGTGGTGGTGGTGGCGGCGGCGGCGGTCGTTTAGAGTAAAGTTTCGGCGTTTTAAGACCCCTTTCCCGCCCCTCCGCGACAACAGCCCGGCCGGGAGGATATGTATTATAATTATATATATATATATGTATATGCGCGCAGTCGAGTTAAATTAATCGCCCGGCGTTCGGTGCCGGCGCTATTTTACGGGGCGACTTTTGAACGGAATAACTTTAGTTTCGCGTAATATTATTAATTATAACGTGTTATACATATATATATATATATGTGTGTGTGTGTGTACAGCGTATAGCCGCAGTGAACGCGCGGCTGAGGGGTGCGAGGGGTGCTGACGTGGGCGGGCGACCGATTCGCAAGACGTTCGCGGGCCCGCCAAACCACCGCAGTTATTCCATCTCTTGCTTCATTATAATATTATATAATATACCTCGACCGACCAATGGAAACGCGTTTTGTTGTTATTATTTTATAATGACGATACGCGTGTAGGTATTTACGACCCGTTTCGGCGCATCCCGAATTTTCTTCCAGTTTTTCTTCGTTTCGTAGACATTATTAGGGGGCTTAGTCCCCTCCTGTACGTTTTTACTTTTTAGCCCTTCCCCCATATAAAAATGAAATCTTAACTTGTTAAAAAATTGGGTTCAATGTGTAAAATAATTAATAATTAGTTTTATGCGTTTATAATGTCGTATCGTATATCATGACATTATTTCCATAGCTTTCTTTAAAGTTTAACATTTGGTAAAATTCATCAAAATCTCAAAAATTGGCAAATTATTTTGTAGGTAGTTAAAAGTTTATAAAACGTTTAATTTTCACAGCTAAGGATTGAAAATTTAAAACAAGATTTTTTGTAAGTAGTTTATATCGTAGTCAAAAAATATATTGACTAAATTGTTTTTTAGATAAATATTTCAAATTTAAATATGGATTAAATTAGATATTTAAACGTAAAATAACGATATTATATATAGTTTTTTCATTGTAATTTAAAAATGTTATTCGTGAATAATTGAAACTTTTTAAGCATTTATATTATTATGTTTTATACACACAATAACATTTTCGAAAGCAATGTTGTCGACAAAAATTAATTTAACCTACTATATTTTACTAACAGTAAAATATATTATTTTAATAGCATTAATATCATAATATATATTTAGTAATATAGACACTGATATGATTTTTATATGACCCACTCGGCATCTACTGAACAACAGAGTGGTACACACTTTACCACTTTTTTAGTTTTTAGGTTTAGACTTTAGAGTAATATTTTGATATTATAATACGTTAAAAAAAAAAATAATACTTCAAATTTAATTAATAGTACTTATAAATTTAATATAATGGCTTTTCTTGGTCACTCACAGACCGCATCTAGTCGGAACTGAAGTCAAATTGCGTAAGATAAGGTGACCTAGGAAGCCAGCGGCAAAGGATCAGATGATTCATTTTGACTAACCCTGTATATACAATAACACTATTATTTGTATTATTATTTAATAGAAAACGGTCTTGAAATAAAGTACACACCGAGGGATAAAATATATATTTATATGGGGAAAAATATTGCCGACGGACGGCAATAAAAACGCCGCTGCGGTATTATTATTATTTGTTTTTTTCCTTTCTCCGCTCCGTCTCCTATTAGTATTTTATATTTTTCCATCTATATTTATGTAGGACGCATATCCCGAAAGAGATACCAGATTAATGTTTCACGGAAAAGATTCTTTCCGGTAATAAAACTCAAATAACGTATGAAAATATTACGTTGATATATACGTACATGCAGGTTTGGTACCGATATTTATTTTTTATATCTATATAATACAGTAGCTACACGAGACGAATAAAATTGAAAGGAAAAAAAAAACAAAAATCGATATCAACCGCGGTGCAATAACCACAAAAATGATTAAATGATTTGACGATAAATTTTCAATAACGGACTTACAGCGCACTCGTTCGCGGATTATAGCCGAGTATAAGTATTTACAAAGGTCGGGAAATTTAATAAAACAATTTATTTGAGTTGGTAAAGTTAAGTTAATGTACGTTAATTTTATAATAATTAATATTTAACAGACATATGGAGAAAAATATTAGCTTAACTCGGTTGAAAATAAATAGATCCATTTATTTTATGATTACTTACCACCTAGCTGGTAAGCAGGTCACACATAGTAACTGTGCAACTTTCAACATTTTTTTAAATAATAACTTAACATTTTGTTCAAAATGTATCTTACTATACTATCTTGTTATTGCACTAGAGTTTCTATAATGACCGGTTTATACAATTATACACTCGTGTTAGCTTTAAAGGTATTATATTAGTTCAATCCGTTCAAGGAATATATGTATTTGCTTATTTTTAATAATTGCCTGTATAGCTTGATTTAATGAAACAAATTATTTGGTCTTCACTACGGTTTAGATCCCTATTCGATAAACTGATAAAAACGATTTTAACTTAATACATTATATTTTTAATTAATAAAGACTATTTTTAAATCAAAGTTTTTACAATGAATACTTAAACCATCTAAAATACTTTGTGTGTGTGTGTGTTTCATTACCTTTGTAGACATTTTTCGCCCTGAAAGTCTCAAGCCATTGATTTCATAGCACAAAATTTGTTTCAAACACCAAAGAACTTAAAAATGAAACTTTTATTTTGTGTTTTTTAAACTTTGAGAATATTTATCGTATATATATATATATTATTTACAAAGTATCGAGAGTATTAAATTGTTGTATCTTCAAATGATACTCATTATGATAAAAATGTTTCCTTGTTTTAACATTTATTACAGGATTAAAAGTCTTAAATAACTGTAATGTCTGTTGAAGTGCATTAATCATTTAAATATAAAACTGAATACCTAGTATAATATTATTATCGCAAAACAATTTCAATTTTTAAAGTTTTAATCATTCATGATAAAAAGTAAAATATTAAAATTATGATTATAAAAAGTTAACTACGGTGGAATTTATTCCTAAAATAATTTTCCAAATCCGAGAATTGGATGTCATGCGATGTTTTTGGATGCTCGTTAACATGAGTTAAATAAGCGACATATTACATTTTTTTTTTGCTACCTAGGTACTTACAATTTTCTTTCATACCTTCAAGTTACAAGCATATTTAATATCGACAATATCAATAACAAAGTATGACATAGTTATTATATTTTTTTCACTATAAGTGATGTGTGTACGAGAGATAATAATAAATAATTATAGTACCTATACCTAAACCGCGACGTTTTATATTTTGTACGGCGCAAAATTAACTTTTTATTCCCGTTATTATCAATTTGTTTGACTATAAGTCTATAAATGTGTTTACATTTTTTTACTCGCTTGCTCCAGCCCTACAGCGTCAAACAGAATTCGTACCTACCGTCGAAAACGTATTCATAAAAAAAAAATTTATCGTCGAATTCGAAACTGCGGGGTTCGGGGTGAAAGAGACGGTACATAATGTGTTACTATTTATTTTTAAGTACACATACACACACATAGTTTGGACTAGCCGAAGACGTCGCCACCACCGTGCAAGGGAGAAAAAAATAAAATTCAATGACAATAAATTATTAATGTTCGCAAAACGTCTACCGATTTCGGACGACAAGCCAACACACAATACGCTGACATCTCGGGCAATACGTCTACGGTTTCGCGAACAGAATGGGGAGGGGTGGACACACGTTAAGTGGATTTTATTCCTGGTTTCGGAAGATGATATATATATGATATTGTTGTCGTACGCTTTTATTATTATTATTATTATTATCGAGGGAAAGGAACGGAAAAAACAGTTGTAAATAACTGTATGTAACGTACGGCCTAAACATCTATATCACGCAGATATACGGTACACAATCGTCTGCCTTCGTAGCCGCCGCACGGCAGGTATCGACAATAATAATTTATTATACGAGTATTATATTATAACATAATATAATACCTACTTTTGATGACACGGGTCTGAGTCGGCGAACCGGACGTTGGTTGAGTACGCCGAAACGAGTCTACAGACGACGAACTGCACACAAAAATAATAATAATATAATAGCCACTCGGGTGGTATTGTAATATAATATATATTATATTATCACGTGCTGTGTCTACCACTAAGCTAATTGTAACGTGCGGTGAGGTGTTCAAAAGGCGATGCGGACAATCGACGCGGTGTTCTGCGCAGTCTCGTGTATTTTTCTGCGTTCAAAATATAATAGCAAATATTTTATTTTTGTAACAAAACATATTTCCTCGGTTACAATGGCCATTGGAGTAACAATATATCGTTTGAAAAATGTTGAGCTTTAGAGGACACTCCTCTACACCCACATGTGTTGCCATACACAGTTATAGTTAGTAGTTGGTTTTGATATTGTAGTGAATTGACCTGTTATAAAACGTATAGGCAAGAATATTATCTGCGCTAAGCGTCGACTTTTTTTGATATATTACTTTTTAAGCGAGTTAAGAACATTTTTAATTTGTGGTAATTCACGTACCCATTATTATTTGCTTGAAAATTAAAATATCGAAAAAAAAGCATATCGAAACTAGCGAACGGAAGTGTTATACGTTTGTAAGACAGCAAACTCACGGGTAGCGTCCACCTAAGAGAACACGTTACACCCGCATGCGTTATCTACCAAAAGCATTATTAATATAATATGAATTATCCTAGACTGACACGCCGTCTTCATTCATATTCGTTTTTCGTATACAAATGATACATCATTGAATTCAAATTCTCAACATATAAAATAAATTGTTACAATTATTAATTATTATACATCTATCGTGCGTTTACCAATTTCGATTTCGTCGATCCAATTAGTAATTTTAGGTTTCTAAATATATGTTTAGAATGAATCCTGGACGAGAAGTCCATTTAAAAAAAAAGCTCATTTTTTTTAGTTTCAGACAAAAAGTCCAAAAATATAAAATATTTTATTCAGAAAATTTAAATTTAAAAAAATGTAATTAATTTTCTTATATAATATTATACATATTTGATTACTATTCCTTATATCTACCTACAGTTTACAAATATTAAAACGTATTTATTCAATACAAACATCAATCGCACTGCAATAATAATATTAGTCAATATAAATAAACATATCGTTCACACTAAAATAATAATTAGTTAATTACTATTTGCACTCGACAATAATTGTAATTTTATCGATATAAGAAATAATTATCAAATACAATATTGAATAAGAAAATGAATACATATTTTAATAAATAATTATTTTTCCGTCTATCCTCGTTGTCTCCGTTGTCCGTCCGTTAGTTACCAATACATAATTACAATTCTTAAGATATTATTAAGACTGGGTACGAATTTAACAAATCAAACGGATTGTTATTTATTATTTATTATTAAAAAAAGTTGTAACGTATATAAATTCTTATTATCCAATATTAAATAATCGGTTAAATATTAAGATATTCACATTTCTATACAGAAACATAATATTTAATTCGCCAAATTACTTATAAATTGTACGTAAATGGTATAGTTTATTAAATACCCACTAAATACGTTTAGAAACCGAGAATTCAGCATGCTCACAGAACGGGCTTTCCTAACTTGTTTAATATAACAAAACTGTTTATAATATAATTCAACAATTAAAATATAAAAATGCAATTTGCACGTATTTTAATTGAAAAAACAAATATTAAAAATCGTTTCGATTAATACAAAATAAACTTGTTATAAACCAAAATAAGTTAAATCAAAGGCACATAGTTCTGTCAGACGTCTGTCATGGGTCTTGGGTTCATACTACATTTTTATATATCTGCTACTGCAGTCCACGTGATAACTAGAGATCTAAAATTAAAATTCACTTTACTAGAGCCACTTCAAATTTAACCATAAATATTAATTTTGTATTAAATTGCTTTTACTGTTTTTAGGTATTTTTCTGTAAAAAGTATAGCTTAATACCAAATAATCGTATTTTATTTAAATGATTATAAACACTACAACATTACAAAAAATATGAAATAATAATAACAAATATTTGATTTTAAACGTCATATCAATAAATAGAAAAAAAAAATGTTGCTATAACATTATATGACGTCTATTTAGACCGCGTGGGACATCTCGCAGAGTCTATTGCTTTATTCTCGGTGGATATTCTATTCATGGATAGGATTTTCACGTACACGAATATTGCACGAATCGCGTAAGTATGGAACAGAACACGGGACCGGTCGATAATGAGATATGTCATATAATATTTGATACGATTACAATTACTTATTAGTTATTACCAAAGATAATAGGGAATTCTATATTATTTATGTTTATTATTTTAGTGGTAATACAATGTGCTGGAATTAGTATGGACTTCGAACCGGAGGCGGAACGGTAAGAGAAATCGTTATAGTGTGATATCACTGACAAAAATACTAAATTGTAAAAAATTTGAACCATTATGATTGTCTCGAGACGTCTATAAATACGTAAATTACGATAAGTAGGTATGTGTATAAATTAAAACGAAAGGAATAATGGTTCAAAATAATATCGTAATATAATTCTTTATTTGAAATAAAAAAAACAGTCAACACATTGGATGGATCAGTGCGTCGAACGACAATGACAAATGACGATAGGAAGTCCATAGTCCACATTATATCCCGACACACCGTCATTGTTATCACTCTAATAATAAGTAATAACTAATAAGAATAGATAATATAAAATTCTATATTATTTAAAATAATAATAAGCTATTACTTATTAACTATTAAAAGCAATAACCAAGACGACTACAATAGACGTGCCTACTTATATCTGAAATAAAAAAGATACCACACATGACACATGTTTTTATCATATTAATTGGTTTCGTTTTCCGCCGATGCCGTACTTTGACATTAATTAATCTCACACGTGCCTGCATTCGTATAATATTTTGAAAAATATCAAAAACGAAATCGCATAATGTTGTAAATTGTAATCGTATCAAATATTATATCGCATATCTCATTGTCGATCGGTTCCAAGTTCTGTTCCATCCTTAACGAAATTCGTGCAAAATTCGTGTACACGGAAATCCTGTTTATGAATAGAAAATCCACCGAGAAAAAGAGCAATCTACTCATTGCGAGACGTTTCTCGGTCTTTAAACATAATAATATTGCATTATAGCAACGAGCTACTTTTATCAGTTTATTGATATGTTTGAAATCAAATAGTTTTTATTATTATTTTATATCTTTTGTAATGTTGTAATGTTTAAAATCATTTAAGTAATATACCATTGTTTAGTATTGAGTTAAAACTTGTTTTTTTACAGAAAAATACATAAAAACAGTTTAATAAAAAAATAATATTTATTATTAAATTTTAAGTGGCCCAAATTAAGTAAATTTTGATTTTAGATCTCAAGTTGTTACGTGGACTGCAGTAGGTATCAGAGTTACATATATGGGATATACACCTAAGACCCAACATACGCTTGACAAAACTGTAGGACTTTAGTTAAACAGATTTAAAATTATATTTTAATCGAAACAGTTTTGCAATATTAAAAATTAACAATCAATCGACTAAAACACCGTTTTCAAAATTGTATTCAATTTGATCCTACAGTTATATTGGGCGAAATCATATATTTTAAATCAAAATGACTTAGAACAATAGGCTTACCCAAATTTGGTATAAAAAACAGACGTTACTATTTAAAAAAAATAAGTTCCGAGTGGGTATGAAATTTGAAATGTACGAACGTTCCATAGATCATTGAACGCACGGTAAATATATAATAATTAATATTGTGAATTTTTTATTTGAACACTGTGGAACAACGTTAATATTTACTATTTCAAAAATTATTAACATTTTCTATAATTTTCTTATTGAAAATCGTAGCCACGCGCAATTTCAATATGTCGCAGTACTTATATTATTTTTTAAATCGCGTACTCGTATTTTTAGCTGCATAATTTATAGTAAAATACTCGAATAAAAAAATATAAACTTTTTTAAAGCATAAATTACACACTATTCCAATATTAATCGTTTTAATGTAATTTTTAATTAGATAGTCTGAGGCAGACTATCTACTGAATTGCTCTATTAGAAATGTTGAACTACGATTATAAGCAGGGCTTGCAAACGTTATAGTAACGTTGTGATCATAAAGTTACATATATGACTAAAAACGATTGAAATTTGTAAACGTAATCAAAATGGAAAATAGTAAACAAAAATAATACACACCGCAAAATTAAACATACCGATTAACAAAATGTACAGTTTATCATTAAACAAAACGTAACGCAAAACGAAATAATTTAAAATCTATTTGGTTAAATGTTATAATATCGGTTTCGTAGAAATATTAATTCCACGTGCGGTTTAGCAATCAATCCTAGCGATCAATCCAAGAATTTCCCCGCATTAGATGTTATTTTTAACGATAAACGCAAAACTTGTACAACGTTTTACTACTGAATAACGACAAACACAAAATGTTTCCGACGTTCAGATCGTAAACAACGTAAAACGAAATTTCGATTGCAAATCGACTAACGAGTATGTGCGAGATCTGTGTTAGCTGATGAGCTCGTTATCCATTAAAACGAGGCCTGTGCGAACCACCGTCCCGCACAAATATTATTACATGGCGTCGTTATAATACAAACGGTTGATGCGACGGTATTATTTACGTTTACCTGGGGGTGGGTTAAAAATAGGGGCGGGCAGTTGTTACGGACGTATTTATACGATTAATCGTGACGATATAATAATAGCAACGCCTTTGCGGTCGGGCGGCGGCGGCGGTTGTCCGTGTTGCCTAAACGAGTTTCGGCGCTCGCAAAAGGTCACTGGCGCGCCGCGCGCGCACACACACACTAAACACCACTCGGTGGCCGCGACACAAACACGCGCGCAGAAACGGCGTCGTCAACCGTTGACCACACGCCACTGTTCGTACTAACGAGATATTGTGTGCCCACACACACACACACACACGCACACTTTCGCAGCAAACGCATGCAATATTATTATCGTGTGTTGCTGGCGTGCGTGTGCGCGCGAGTTCCGACTTGTGCGGAAAATCGTTTCGACGACGACGGGAGGGTGGTCGTTGTCGGACACCTCCCCCCCCCACCATCTCCACCGGCGGGAGGGTTTGGGCCGGCACAATAACTCGCCGCTAATCGACGTGAGCGCCGACCGTGCGATGACTACGACGCGTTTTCGACGGCGGCCGCGATAATAATTGCTCTCGGCGGTTATGACGCCGAGCCGGCAAACACGGCGAGAAAATTCGATGAAAATCAAACGGCGATATGGGTGTTTTTTTTTTAAAAATTATTTTTCTAAACGCCGGAGTAGACGTCGGCGAGCATTTGCAAACGCCATCAGAGATGATTGCCGTTTGACCTGTATGCGCGAAAATTGCACTAACCAAAACCGTGGTTGGGCGGTTTCGATTCGATTACGGTTATCAATTTTAAATTATGCTCACTGCAGTACATGACTTCCAGCGGCTTGTTAACATTTGTCAGGCGCCAACGAATTTAACTATATGACAGCGTTAACAACGTTTATGGTATTTAACGTTTTCAAATTGTCTTTCAATTATATGCACGTGCACATAATGATAGGAACTAAATCAAAATTTACCGTCAAAAATGTTTATTAAAAATACAAAGATTTGTTCACGGATCCAATGAATTTCAACCGCCCTGCATTAAGTACAATTCTGTCTTTTTCTAACAATGTTGGCCTCCCCATCTCCTTCTCCCTCGCTCCGCTATCAGTCCATATTTCATTTATACAGGTCCAAGGCGACGAGTGATCGCGGCGGTATAATATTATTATTATAAGCACTGCGGTGTGGTCGTTGTACATAAAACATGTTTATTACAATACGTTTGCGCAATAACAATGTGTGTATAAGATAATTGATTGCCTCGCGGGCCTGGAGAATACTGTCCGTGTATGTTTGCCGTTTCTCATACACACCTATACCCGAGGCGTTTCACAGTTCTATAGCAGCAGCCACATGGACGACGGCCGTAGTCGATGATAAATAATAATATGTTATAATTGTTTCAACGGATCGTCGGTCGCGATAATAATGATAATGATAAATAATAATAATGTTAACACTATACAGGATGATCAACCTAGTATTGCTCGATACCGTTTTTTTCTTTAATGACAAATTTTTGAAAATTTTCGTAAGTAGTTTATTTTAAATTTTAAACTTCATCTATAAGGAGTGCCATGTAGCCTGTGGCGATACAAACTATTTTTTTTTAAATGAGAACCAAGTATGTATTAAAAAAAATTTTATGATGTTGGATCTAGTATAATATAATACACTTATATTTTTACAAATTATAAAATATTTATGGTTTAATTTAAATTATTAAAATTTTCAAATCTTCTTGACCAAATTCAAATCCATGACTGTTAGTACATAAAGTGAAAAAAACTAAACAATTATTTAATAGAATTTTAACTATTTTTTAAAATTGTCTTCTGATTATAAATTTATAGGAAAAAGGGAGGTTTTAGTTTGAAAAATAAAAGTGTGTATCATTTTCACGAGACACTCCTTAAAATATGGTACAATAAATCCAAGTACATAAATAAAAGTTGAAAAAATTAGACTAATTAAAACCAATTCACCAATAAATGAAAAAAATATATTGAGCGAGTTAAAAATGCTCGATGAATCACTCTGTAAAATATTATTTTTATAATTCGAAAATAGAACCTAATTACTCGCCACGAAACTACACAATTCTCGCACATTACAAAAAAAGGTGGTTCTAGTTTAAAAAAATAGGAGTTGGCACAGGCACGGATCCAGAGCGATGATCTGTGGGGGGGGGGCGACAATTTTATCACAACAATAATTACAATATACATTGATTATAAATACAGCATTTATAACCATTGGTGGGATGGAGTATTAGACACTCATATGTCCTGGGGAGCAGGGCTTCTAGACTCCCCGGTACTCCTCTGTGTCTGTTTCTGAGTTGGTATCATCGTCACGGGACACTCCTCTAACAGAAACGATAAAACAAATCCAAGCACATTTGAAAATACGCCGTGGCTCTTGAGTAAAATAATTGAAAGTTGGAGAAATCAGAATTTTTGCAAATTCGTCAACAAACGAAAAAAATGGGGGTGAACGGTGCTCGGCGAAACACTCTGTATAATATTATTATTGTAATTCGAAAACATAACCTACCTACCTACCCGCCACAAAACTACACAATGCTCGTACCTATAATATAGATTCCACGCGATAAAACAATTTCGTTTTGTTTCGTTTTGCGCGGTCGCGTTATCATAACGCTTTTAATTTATCGTTACTTACCTATTACAACTACAGTACTACTAACTACAACAACAACAACAACGGTGTGTATAAAACGGATAATCGCCGCCGCCGCCGCGATATGACCGGAAACGTTTGCGTGTCTTGCGTGGCTTTCGCTCTAAACGCACACACACACACACACACACCCCAACCGATCCGTGAAATTATTACTCGTTTCCGGCCGCAGCGGTAGTCGTAGTCGTCGGTGTTTGTTTCTCTGCCCGCGCTCCAGCGCGCGCGCGCGTGTGTGTGTGTGTGCGCGCGCGCGTATATATGTATATAATAATTTCATAACAGTGTAATACTCACTCGCTCACTTACTCGAAGCGCTCGTTATCTTATCGGTGGCATTTATAATCTGGAGAGCCGTCGTCGGTGTTTGCGTTTTGTTTGTTTGCGTATTGTTACAACAATATTATAATAGCCGGCCGCAAATACATCATTATTATAATTTATAATAACAACAATATCGTGTGCATTATACACGGTTCTTTACCTACGATACAATCGTATTGTTGTAACCACTGCGCGTGCATGTCGTACAATGACCGCGGCGATAAATAAAATTATAAAATATCGTACGCCCGTCCGTGCATTATATAATAATTTATAATTACTACTGTGTTGTTCAAAGGGGAAAAACGGTAAACGGCTGGTCACCGCGGTCGCGGTCGTCGGTCGTCAATCGGTGACCGCTGACCGAATCGCCAGGTCCGGCGGGGGGCGGTGTCGTCCGTATTGCATATTAATTATAAAGATATTGAGATATTATATACGGGGATGGCCGATGGGCATATCTCGTGCAGCAGGTTGGGGTTACGTTTTTTCTCTGTTAATCCGCGGCCAAGTCGTCAGTGACACACATGCGGAGAACATAATTTGTATAACATACCATCAAAGAATCCCTAAAATTTGCTTTTCTGCGGTGGCCGATACGACTATCAATCCGACGTAGTGGTGGATAAATAATATTTTTTTGTCCTTAAATACACATGTCATAATATATAATATTCATTGAAATTGTGCCGCTTCTGATGTGTTATCCCTAAATCGCCGCGTGACATCTCTACCTTGATTTAATACACGAACGCCAAATTAACTGCTGTATACCCAGAAACCTGGTCGAACGTAGCTGGCCATCGCCGCGTGCAGATTTCATAGTTGTCATCTATATTCATTTATTCTCCATATACAAGAAACAAGTAAATTATACATAATATTATATTTTGCCCATATATTATAATATTGTAAAATATTTCAAAAATAAAATAAAAAAAAAACACTTTTTAACAATATCTACAGAAATATTTGTTACTGCCACTCCAAGATCTGTGAAAATGGAAGGAATATGATTTTTTAAAATTGGACTTGACTCAGTTAGTCATGGGTGAAGCACGATGAATTTATATGATGGTTATGTTTTATAATGTTTTGG
>JACXSJ010002312.1:12910-49133 GCA_014851325.1 Pentalonia nigronervosa | reverse complement strand
ATGTTGAAATATTATTTCTAATAAAAACATTATTAAAACTATTCGACAATTATCACATATTCACATACAAGAATTCGATTTCATATCATATTTTTATATTATATTATATTGATGTAATTGTTAATACAACTAAAATGCTTTATTCTACATGACATAATAATATATATTGTAGATAATAAAAATGTTATCACATATACAGGATGATTATTGACATATATCAGTTAATGGACAATGTAGGATAATTGTTATTTCTAAACATTTAAATTATAGGGCTTTTATTAACCGCGTTTGATATAAAAATTTACCCCTTTTTAAACAAGTTTAATTTTTTTTACACTTTTAAGATAAATATACAAATTGAAATATTGACTGATTTATGACGATCAAAAGTTGTATACCATTACTATAACTAAATAATCATCCCGCGCCTAAATAATGAAACATATTGTTAAAAATAAGTAACACTAAATAATCTATATTTAAATCATATCTGTTTTTTGTATCTATATAAACACAAAATCAAAACCATTTATAAATAAACTTTTGAAAATATTAACAATATTTAATAAGTTTCGTAAATAATAATTTGTATTTTAAGTCAAAATAAAACTGTTCTACAATTGTTTAAAATAAATATTTATTTATTTAAGGTGATAGTGTGTTACATATTATTTTTAAATTAAAATTGACTAACCAGTTAAAAATATTGCCCCTTTAAAATATCAATTCACATTTGGCTATATAAGAAAGCCCGAACATATTAGAAAGGTGCAAAATTTAAAATTAAGCAAAAAAACAAAAATTGACCTACGTTTGGATAACGGCTTGTTAAGAGTTTTATGCAGTTACAAAAATATATTTGATGCGCTCCTAACAGATAGGTACTGTGATCGCCTGTGCTATGTATACATCTAAAATATGAAATATACATAATCAATAATACAGACTATAATGAAAGGTTCTAATAATAAAGATTTTAAGTTATAAATTTATATAATCAACAGCAAAGTAATTCTATTAAAACGCGTATAATTATACAAACAGTGTATCATCATGTTGGTCCCTGTCGATAAATTTTAGCTTATGGATATTTTATGTCTTTTGGTATTTAGTAAAATTTGATTTTTTGGACATTCTTAAACGGTCTAAATTCGTCAAGTTAACATTTTGTATCAATATTTTAAAAGTTGAACTATTATAATATCTATTATTTTTATAATTATAATATTGTATGCTTTAAATTGAATTAGGACAATCTATTATTTCTATGGTTATAATATATGCAAAACGATTGTCAATGTAACCGATGACCACACTTCGAGTTCCACGAATCGTTTTGTGTTTCAGTCACCCATATCACTCGTGTCGCACAACTCACATACATCAATCGTTTCGCGTGATAATTGCCATGTATATGGGCAAGATCTAGAATACTTATTGGCAGAGAAGTAAGTATAGTGTACAAAATTAAGTGATGGCTGAGTGGCAATGTATCAAGACGAGCACATTAAGACACACTGTAGGTATATTAAATCTATTTACTACTAAATATTAAATTGAACTATTTAGTATAACATTTAGAAAAACTTAAAGACGATTTAAGTTTAGTCCTAACTCTCGGCGAAGACCATTTTCCATTTAGATTATTCGTGAACGCCATTTCTTTAGCCGACACTCCTTCGTCCACTTCATCTTCTTCGGTTTTAATTTCCATTTTCTGAAAAACAATAAAATATTGTTGAGTCAAAAAATTCAATTTCGTAAACGCAACCATACCATATTACATCGTAGGTACCTGTATAATTAGGCGGAGAAATGTTTGTTGGTTCTCCAACGAGCTAGTAATCGTTTTCAATCGATCTTTTACTTTTTCAATCTCGTCAGCCAAGTGATTTTCATTATTTTCTAATACCATTTCGATTGCTGTTGATAACAATAAAAACACGAATCATGGAATAACAAGTTTTGTTTATTTATCGTTACACAAATCAAACTACGGTTACAATATATTGCAGTCATTATAATGAAATATTAAAAATACAATATCTCAAGTTCAAAGTTTGCTTGCCAGTGTGAACGCAGCAATACAAAAAAGAAACACGAACAAACTTACAACCACGAACGACTAACCGTAAACCTGTGCAAAGCAGCTGAAATTATGATTATTGGAAGGCTTACCGTCATCGGAGAACGGATTACAAAACCATTTTCGCAAGATAAAATCCAAAAAACCCATTTTTGTTTTTCCCTCGTTTGGGTACTCGATTTGTTCTGCTTTATCGATCTTCTCCATCAGCACGTGTGGTAATTTCCGTTCCAGCTCTGTGTGCAACACGACCTAGAACAAAACAGACGGATTTTAGATCGAACGAAAGTTTATTGGTTTTTTTCAACGGTGCGTAACTTTAAAAATATATTATATAAATAAGTAATATAATGTAAATAAAATATGAATTATACACACATGGCACGGGCAGCGAACAAAAATGTTATAGTTTGATATACTCGTGGTCAATACTTGTACAATATAATATATTAAACACTAAATCAGGATCTTTTTAGGAAGATGTTTACACATTTACAACACGTATCCTAACATCAAGTTCAAGTAAAGAAGTTGCACTTCAACAAAACTGCAATGATGTTTTGAGGGGGGGGGGCGAAGGGTGTCACAATTTTCCACTGAAGTGATCCTTGACCGTATAATCACTGTGTCCGTTTTCCGCCAAAGGTTATATTCAAATTTACACTAAAATAAAATACCTATGATATTACTTTGAATATTTTTTGAGAATCCTTTAATTTCATCAAATCATAATGATTACGAAATCCGCACCTCATCTCACTTAGTTTATAGTCTCTATATCATAATATATCAAGTAATATAATTTTACTGAATTTCCCAACGTGTATGCTACTAGCTGAATTTATATTTGATACACAGCGTATATAAATATAACATAGGTATTATAATCGTGTAAAAGTTAAAAGAATCAAAGTCTTAAAACCATCTTCAAATTTATAACGAATAGTTTATTTATATACACAGAATAAAATATAAATATTAAATTCTAACTGAACCGAAAAACGTTGCCCGTAAAGAATTTTTTATTATTTATTGTTATTTTTATTTTTTCTGGTGGTACCTAACCAAGATGAAAACCAATGGAGCACCGTCTGAATCTAATATGTAAATATGGTTTCAGTATATTAAATATTTCAAACATACTAACTAGTTTAGCGTTAATACATTATACAATATGTGTATAATATTATTTATTATAAATACATTAAATTATAAAATAAAATTGCATAAAAAGTACAAAAGTTCAAACTATTATTGTGAATGGTATGTAAAAGTTTTATTAAATGAAAAGGATATTTTTTGACACTTGAATATAGTTGAGTGCCCATGAATGATTTTTTTAAAATGTATTCTTCATTTTTTATTTAAGATAATTTAATTATATTTCATGGAGTTCTTAGTTCATTAACACTTGAAATTTTATAATATACATTTGTCCGTACTTTATTTACCAAATTTTGAACCCACATAAATATTAAGAGTAAGTTTTTATAAAACGATTGATTAAAATTCGAAAAAATTATTTACATACATTTATGGTTTTTGTTAATCAAACAGTTGTTGCTTCAGCCTATAATTTAGAGAGGAATGTACTAGACATCATTTAAATTGTAATTCTTAATAAATATTATAAATTCGCTTTAACGCGAATAGGTACGAGATTATCATATGGACACTGTGGCATACAATGGAAAATACACTGGAAAAATTATATTACTTGATATGATGTAGCAAGGGTGGCCAACTTGTTTCGGGTCACGTGTCAAAATTTAAAAAAAAAATTCACGTGTTGGTTATATAATATGTATCAATAAACAATTTTTTTCAGGGTGATGGGATTCAGAAAAAAGTTTACTGAAATTATTTTAGTATCAGTTGTGAATATTTTCTTACTTAGTCCTAGATGTTTTAATGAAACATTTGCAGCATTAACTTCATTCAACAATGTAATATTCCTCTGTTTCTTGAAATAATTCATTATGGGAAATAAACTTTCACATCATATTATTATGTATGTTGGCACAAATATTGAGTTTATTTGGAATGAGCCACTTTTTATCAAAATACAAAATATTATGTCTTGATGTAGTGAATTCCAAACGTTTATAATTGATGAGTTTATTTTTTAGAAATAATAAATTACTTTGTTCTTTATTTTTTTACACTAAACGCTAGATTAAATAATAAAATAAAAACATTTTTGCATACCGTGAAAATGTGGCAAACGTGCCAATTTTGGCACGCGTGCCATAGGGTCACCACCCCTGTGATATAGACTATACAAGGTGAAGTAAGGTTTGGTGAGGTGAGGTGAGGTGAGGTGAGGTGAGGTGAGGTGAGGTGAGGTGAGGTGAGGTGAGGTGAGGCGAGTACATCGTTATTCTTATATGATTTGATAGATTTAAGTTTAGTGATTCTCAAAAATATCTAAAATAATATATTTATTTATTTTGGCCGAAACTTGTGTTGGAAACGGACACGGTGTTAACAAGCGAGGTCACTTTGATGGAAAATAGACTCCCCCCGTCGACTGGATTTTTTATTAGCGGTGTTGTTTCGTTAAACATATTTAGTATTTATGAGCTGCGGTACATAAAATTATGTTTATGATGCTAGTTACCAATGAAACATTTTTTTTTTTATAGAATTTACGTTTTTCGATGCTAGTGGTTTCCAAGATAATGCTTGCTTGGCTTACAATATTACTTTTTTTTGACCAATCGACAAACATGAAACATGTAGCAATATTATATTTTTAGTCAATCATCGTCGGTTTATTTTTCGGTCGGGTTAACAAAATTTATGTTGTTGTGGTGCATAAATACATAACTCGGTAGGCGCAGAATCGTCGTTTTGTGATGCGGCCGCCTCGCCGTCTGCAAGGTATGGGTCACGGAGTTTCGTACATTTACATGGTAACGTTAAAACGATTTTAAATCCACGGTTAGGTTAGGTACCTGACCCGGCATAAGTATAAGGTTGCATACATGGTTTATAAATATTACAATATTATAATTTATAGTTTATATCTACGCTTGATGAATTGACAAAACAATTTAGTTATGAATGTTACAACGACTTGCATTGAAATTGTTTTATTTTGAAATTAACCCATTATAGAATACATGAATTCGAGAATCAATAATAGCGACGATCGGAAATAATAATATTTTCTTCAGAATTATTTATCTATTCATTAATTTATTATAAAAATGTCTAAGAATTTACATTTTTGTTTTGTTTTGTTTTATTATACATATTTTGTAAAACATCAAAGTATATAAAACTATAATCGCAATTAAATTGTAAAATTACGATCACACGACGTCATATAAACTAATATAAAACAGTTGTAGGTGTACGACGGTCGTTAATCCGATTTTTCAGTGATTCATAGAAATTAAATCCAAAAAGTCGACGATAATGAACTTGGCAGTCTATCCACGACGCCGTGTTATCATAATTTTAAGACACATCGTAATGATTATTATAATAAACTGAATAAACATTAACCTTACTCATTTACGAAAACGAGGAGAGTGACTTCAAAATCGTATACATGATCACACGAATACACCGAAATCAAGTTTTATGGATACAAAGCATTATATTATAGCCATTAGGCATAAGGTATATAAGATTGCATAAGATTACATTATTTAATATGCGTAGATAGTATTCTATAACTCAATTTTTCAGCTTAAAAGAACAGACAGATAATCACGTATTCATGTTAACTATATATTGTAGTATTCCATAACTCGTGAAATGTAAAGAATATATTATGTACACCGAAATTATCATCATATGTTGATTTACCTGCATCGCCAATCTTTTAAGCTGTGCATTTCGTCTGACAGATTCTATGTCGCCAACAGCCAAACCAATAAGTAGATTCATTAGAAGAATGGGCATGAGAACCATAAATACTCCAAGCATCAAAAACACGGGTACTGGATATGGAATAGTTCTGGCCTGGCCATTTTCTTCGTCGTCTTCGGCATACAAAGGTTGTATGTAAGTTCCAAGTAAATCTATTTCACCCAACATCATTGCAAAAGTTCGTAATAATGACATTGGTATCGTGCTGAATGATAAATGATTACCCTAACAAAAATAATATGCATATAAGAAGATTTTCTTTAAACAAAAAAAAAAAAAAAATACTATTCACCTGATTTACATGCAGAAATATAGTGAAACTTATTGAAATTTAAATTCATTAACTTACCCTCGATAGTAAAATGTAAAATGCTAAACCAAAAGCAGCAATTAATATAGAGAATAAGAGCAGTACTTTGATCAAGGTCTGTAAGATTTCGAGAAACATAACAACGTATATTCCTACCTGATCGAATCTAACAAAACAACAAACGAATATTATTTATTACTTAAAATTAGATATTGAAATATATATTGTACTATTAAAATGTGTCTGATTTATTCAATCAACTAGTGGACATGTTCCGTTCATTTAACTTAAGAAATGATGATTATGTCATTAATTAGCTTTAAATTAGCCCCTTGTCCTATTTAGATTTACCTTTGTAGGTTAAGAAGTAACGTGAACCAGCTAAGGAATACAGTTATGCTGGCAAAAGATATCTGATACTCGAGAAAACAATTTGCTAGTATCGGTGCAATCATGGCTATAGCTGAAAAGTATAACAATATCGCCACAACGTTGGTGGGATCCAATAGGTATGGCCATCCCTGCTGATAAAATTGAATCCCTTCTCGTGCACTATTCATGAATACGTAAATGACAATCATAACGGCAACTGTCTTCAGTGTGGCTACATTTGTCTGGAAAATAATGAGAAAAAAAATTATAAATAATTAAATAATATTAATTATACTTTGTATAATATACCGTGGTATCGACAGTTAACAATAGAGCATTACTCGTTTCATTAAATGTATTTTGATTGTAGACCATTAATTGAGATGAAAACAAAGTTACAAATATTAAAAATATCGTATAGAATAATAAATGTGCAAGATGAAAATATTTTCCATATGTATTCCATTTCATTTGTAAGTACTTCTGGCTTAATGGATGTGCTAAGAGTTCAACTCTGCCGTGATTTACCATTGCCTGGTTATAAAATAAAAATATCAATGACAACCAAAATAATATATATCATAAATCATTATAATTATAACATACATTCAAAGCAGGCAACGGAGTGGGTTTTAAAGTACCAGTCGTTCCATTTTTTTGAACCACTGGACATTGAAGACACGAGAATGAATACTTTATCTAAAATAAGATAAATATTTCTCAAAAATTCGCAACATTTTCTCATTCAATATTACTTACATAAAATTGTTTGGAATCTTTTTTACAATTAGCTTTTGTAATGCATTTATCTTGTACAGCTTCAAAAACACGTGGCATAGATGCGATCAACGCTAATGTAACGCAAGGATGCCTATCTGACTTCAGTGTCATTATTTCTTCGGCTCTTTAACAAAAACACAATATTTTAATTTGACCAATATAAATGTACGACATAATACATAGTATTTACATTAATTAATAATTTACCTTGAATCGTGAGTAACCATCGATAGTGCAGCTTCGGGAAACTTATAGTAAATTGCATAATCAATTGCACTCAAATCCAAAGAGTTGAACAATAATTTACAGTTCATATATAGTAACAGTGTTATAGCATTTGGTTTATTTTCCATGGTGGCTAAATGCAAAGCCGTATTTTTATCTTTATCGCATTGATCTAGTAGATGTGAGTGCACGGAATGTAGTAGTTCTATTGTTTGAGTATGACCACTCATAGCGGCCAAATGTAGGGGATTACGACCTTTGTGATCGCGATGCAGTAAGGCTCCTCTGTTCAAGAATAATTGCACTACTTTTGTATGACCTGTGGGCAGATTTGTTAAGTTATTGTACGATCTACAAATTACATACTAATGTTAAATTCTAAAAAAAATTATATTGAAATTTACCTTGTTGAGACGCTATATGTAAAGGTGTTAGTCCTTCGCCATCCGAATCATTTATAATGAAAGCTCCCTTTTCTGAGTTCAATAATTTTTTAACTATATTATATCTTCCATATCTAGCTCCGAAATGTAAGGGGCTCTCACCGTTATAATTTTTTATATTCACACATGCACCTAACCGAATTAAGCTTTCCAAACTTCGTATGTGCCCACCTCTACTCGCATAATGCAAAGGTGAACATCCAGTATTATCTTTTTCGTTTAATAACATCTCTAAAGCGCCTTGATGGTTCGCCTATAAAGTAAACCGTAATAATTACTGTATTATAATAAATATAAATAAAGTACATTTAAAATTAACAAAAATAATTTTTAAAATTAAGCAAACATCAATAACATAAAATAATTTTTGATTATATTTACTAGGCCCAATGATAGTAAATCGGAATAACACGAATATTTTGAAATTATTATATATTTCATATATGGTTTATACACAATAATTGTATACAAATTATTTGTATGCATAACATTATTTATATGAAAATATTATTATTTATTATATTCTTAGTAGGTATAGTCTAGTCATTGATTCTATGATTAACTATTTGATATAAAATTAATGCTCTAGTCAAATACTTAGTAGCAAATAACTATTGTTTCAAATAATATTAGATATTAAATTTGTTATGTTTATGAACCAAAATATTGTATCAAAATAATAATGATGTAGTAATTATTAAACACTATGTGCTTGTAACAAGACTAATACATGTTATACACCAAACATATTATGTAAAACTGAGCCTCGGCGATAGATCTTAACCTCTTATCTGATACTTCATTAATATAATTAATAGTTCCTTGCTTTTAAACAAATATTAGTTTATAAATAATACACTGATTATAATTACTGAATGTGTGCAGTGGCGCTAAAAGTAATTAAAACTGAGTCATTATGGTATTATTCCTGCCATCCGTCCTCATAAGCTTCCTCCTGTATTCTTCAACAGGGCAACAACATAAATATTATACTTCCTAAACCTATTACTGCCCACCATCCACCCACTATATATATATAGCAGCTATTATAGCTATGAGATACACCATGTCCACATGACCTACATATGAACTTCAGCATAACTAAAGGTATTAAGGAGATGATATATAAAAAAAAAAAACATTAATTTTAACTATTCATAATCAATATGAAATTATATAATTACTATTCTCAATTCTACTAAACATCAACAACTAATTATTTTTTCGTGTTTAAATAATATAAAATTTCAACCCGTAGCAAAGGGGTGTCTATGAAAATAAAAGTTTTTCACTAAAATCTCATATAATTTGACAATGCAACAAAAATATAACAACTAATAATTAAAATATTAAATTTAATCACGTAGTATTCATGATTGTTATTTTCCTTTATTATTTAAATATAATATGATTTTATAGAATAACAAGTAATGTAAATATAATGTAACAAAGTTAAAAAAATCTTTTATTTTCACTGTTCTTCCTCAATTTCTAAAATCAAATCATAAAAATAAAAATAAATTGTATTTATTCTATAGATTCTGAGCAAAGATTAATAATAATTTTACAATTATGTAATTTATTTTTTTTTGTATTTATATTTCCACAATTTATAGTAGAAAAAATACTTTAATTTTCCACTTTAATATCCTTTCTGGTATAGAAAAGTGAATTTAATTGGAGCTTTTGGTGATTAAATTTAAAAATTACTAGTACTTGTTAAAATAATCTTAAAAAATGAGTGATTTTACGTAAAACTAGTTTTTGACAAAATTGATTTTTATATTTCGTTGTAATTCAAAAACGAATAACCAAAGATACTTTAAAATGTTAATATTGACATTTTCTATACAAGGTTTAAATTAAAAAATATTTTTATTATTTTTGAGCTATTCATATAATGACATTTTTAATTTTTTTTAGTTTTTTTCCTATGAATATCGATAAAAAATGTTCGCTCGATCAGAAAGCTTGACAATTCAAAACAAGGCTATTCATAAATATTTCATACTAGAACCAAAAAATCTAAAAAAAATATGAAAAAAACTTTTTTAATGTAGACACCTTAGTTAAGTTTATATTTGGATGAAATTAGATATGTAAACGGATAACAACAATTTTAATTATTTTGTTGTAATTCAAAAATATTTTTCATGAGAATTTGAAACTTATAGGTCTATTATTATACTCTATATACACAATGTCATTTTCAATACGTTTAGAATAATTTTATGCTACCTATTGTCTTTTTACCTTATAATATGGCATAAAAATATTTTTTCACGAGCTTATGCTGTTTTACGGCAAGTCGGTATTGATTCAAAATTTAATAACAATCATAAATGCATTGTATTTTAATAATTATTAAATATTAATCGACATCTACTGAACAGCAAAGTGATTACTTACTCCCCCTCCTGTTTCTATATGAATCAAGCCCTATTACTTATTTCTGTGTAGATATAATTTTTTTTTTTTGGTATAATATTTAATTAATTTTTTATTGGTTTATATACGTAAATGGTTTTTGAACTTATTATCTTATGATGACGAAATTACCATAGTGATCTCGTGGGCGAATTCGTCAAGTCTTCCTCCGTACATGACTACCAAATGCAAGATATTTCTTTTACTGGAATCTTTAACTTGAATGTCAGCGCCCAATCGAATTAAACTTGCGACTGTCCTCCATCCCGACCTGCTGGCAGCTAACAACAACGGGGATCTACTTTCTTTATCCAAAGCGTTTATATCGGCTCCCTAAAAATATTTTTAGATTTACTATATATTACAAAAAAACGTGTACGCGAAATGAGTTTTTACCTCTTCTATCAGATATTGTACGATTTCAGATCGGTCAAACATAGCGGCACAGTGAAGCGGCGTCATTTTTTGGACATCACAAGAACATAAACACTGAGCCTTCTCGTCAGGTTGTAAACCAAACATTAATCTGACTATGTCAATGGCTCCTTGAGCACATGCTAAATGAACCGGAGTGGACAAATCATATTGTTGCGTTGAAATCTTAGCTCCAGACTTCAAACATAATTCCACAGCCTTAAATGAACAAAAATAGTTCAAATTCTCGTATTAAGTATATTAAAACTAAATACAATTGTTACTTAAAATATTATTATAATAATAGTAATAATATTTTGATATCTGATCAACGCCGTTTAACTTTTAAATATTAAAATATTATACCTTACCTATTTTCATCGGATGTCTAAACCTTGAGCAATAAGTTCTAACTGTAGATATGTTGGTAATATTGCTTTATTAATGATTAAATTACTAAATACTAACAGACCTAATAAGTCGACTCAATCAAGCTAACGAATTGATTTGCGAATGGAACACTACGGTGCACCTATTCAGAAGCAATGAGTGAACTAAAAGTAAAGTTTTAGGAAAAATAATATTAGCTTTTACTATTGGCTATGAGTTATATTCAGTTTTGCTACTTGGATTTATAAACTGTGATCACAACAGAGTAATTTTTCAGGTATATAATTATTATTAGTTGTATTCAATAGATTAATTCAAAAGATTAAGATAGGTAAACTTATTTAAAAATATTTTTTCAGGTTATAGTAATTTTATTTAGTTTGAAATTAGTTTATTAAAAAAAAAAATTGTATGGGTAATAATATAGTATACGATATAATTATCTGATTTAAATCTAATTAAATTTTAGTTTATTTTAGTTTAGTTTTTATTTCAATATAATACCATAGTAAATTTGAAGTTTTAAATTAAAAACGAGGTTTATATTGTTATCATTTTTATACGTAGATAATTGAATTCAGTGGTCTGTAGTTGGTCTTTTTATATACACAAATATTCCAAATTCAAACACTCCGTATTATCTACATTATACCGCGTGTACAATAAACAAATCCCTCTGTGAAATTCAACCCCAATCCTTGAGCTTGACATTTTACACCAATTCACTTGCTTTCCAATCATTGGTTTTGTATTTATTTACCTTAAAATCTCCGCTGTGCACTGCAGAATGAAGCGGCACGTTTCCCTCGGCGTCGAAAAACGATATCATTTGATGTCTTGAATTGCCTCTACTCTCAGCCCATTGCAAAAGTACTTCCATCGTTCTGGATGCTGCATTCTTAGCTGCTTCGTGAATTGGATAATATCCATTGTGGCAGGGTTGTCTATTGTCTGCACCCAAGTCTCGCATCTATAATCATCGAATGACATACATTAATTTAATTATACAAAAAGGCAGCACCGGCAGAAAATAAGCGCCCTTTAAACATGAACTTTTACATTAGGTAATAACAATATTCATGGTGAATCGACAAATAATTATTATATAATATCATCGTTGTTATTTTATATAATCACATGCTATATATTATAATATTATATATTATATATTATAATATACTTATTCAAATTATTTATTGCAGTTATTACATTCTCAGGTTAAGAAATGAACGACTCATTAGATATTTAGATTACTATTTCTTAGTTTGGTAAAAAAAAAATACACCACTTCACGTTAACAAATATGAAATATATGCATATAATAAATATAATTATTAATTAAATTTGTGAATTATATGAACGGATAACGAAGTAACAGAGAACAATTATTTTGGGGTAACCAACATATGACGGGGGGGAGGAAGGGGGTGTAAAAGTCAACAAAAAAAAAAGAATTAAAATATGATACGCTATGAACAACTTATAATTAAATTAAACAATAAAAATGAAATGGATTTCGATGTTATAAAAATATTATATTAGTCAAAGGTTTTGTTGCATAAAGGACGCTCATATAAAGTATCTGAGACAAATATAGTCAAACCTTTTTCGAATAAATATTGCACCGTTTCTTAAAATATTTAGTATATTTCCACGTCAAACACATTTTGAATATGGAACATAAGAAACTGAAACTAATCCCATAGGTTCATAGTTTATATTGATATTATTAAAATATGTTAATGATAACAAATTGTGTGTGTGATAACAAATATGTTAACTATCCACTACGAAATTGAATGTATAACGCATTGCTAACGCTAAGAAATTACCTATATGACTTTCGATTTTGTATAGTATCTTCGTCAACGGAAAATATTAATTTTGAATCTGCGAAACTTGTGACCTGAAATGTGTCCGGTAAATAATTGTCATTTAATGCACGCACTACGGGATCAACAAGCATTTAATATCAGTTAATAAATATTTTTTTTTTTTAACGCGGGGCTTATGAACTAATTACAAAAATTCTCGTATTACATTTATTCATATAATCTCGTATTTTCACTTGTACATAATAATATAATATCTTTAATGAGTTTAATCGTACAGTGATATAGCTACTAAGGAAGCAACAAGGGATCAGCCATTGATACTAATATAATATTTTAGTAATCATCTATAATTGTCATACTATGTATGGTAATCTCTGGTCTGTTCGTTTTTAACTTATTCTAATTAAAATATTTCGTTAAAACACGATTATGATTGATAGAAATTTCAAATCGCCCTCAACAGTCATGCATTCGAAGATAGATTACGTTTACATATTAATTGTTTCTGAGGTGCAAAACAGTGATTGAATAAAAAAACTTACAAGACAATATAATTATAACAATATAATAATAAAGAGTAGCTACACCACCACTAGCAGCATTTCTATCACAATATTTATTGACGAATGCAAAAATAAGTTACTCACCAATATACGTGCACATTCGTCATTATCGTGTATGGCAGCCAAGTGAAGTGCCGTCCTACCATGTTTGCCGCCTTGGCCGACTTCGATCCGATCTTTGAATTTGCACATTGCTTGAAGAACGGCCACGCGGTTGAGCTCGACCGCCAAGTGTAAAGCTGCTTGCTTTTTGTCGTTTAACGCACTCGGATCAGCACCACTTTATGAGCGTATAATACATTACAACGGTTCAGAAAGATCAAATAAGTTATGTACAGGAAGTTATAATTAGTTTGTGCATTTGAATATGGTATAAATAAACATAAGACACTGAACTATTTAAAATATATTATTATTATATTATTGCCATAGGATAAATTATAATTTATTAACCATAGCGAAGTAGGTTTAAAGTGTTAATGATGTCTATTGTCAACATTCGAGATTTTACTTTATACAAACTTATATACCTAATTTTTATTGTATCTAAAAAGAAGCACACTTGGATTATATTTCCAATACACGTTCATTCCATATATTTCATAGACAATTCGGATTTACTTGGTTATTGGTGTTCGAGAATATTAAAAAGATCAATTTCACGAAAATAAAATAAATTCGTAAATTAAAATAGAGACTTTTGCAAATATACAAGTTATGATGAATGCGAAATAATAACAAATAAACTCTTGACATTAAAGTACCTATAACTGTAAACGATGTGATATCTAATTATATAATCAGAAAATTATAAATATTACGTAGGGTTTAGTTTAAATGCTTTTTAGTTAAAACCGATATGTAAATGTAATTTTTAAACTCTATAAAAACCTAGATGACATTTATGGTTGTGAATTCACAATTTAAGTATTAGTTTAACGTACTGTATTGTTAAGTTACCAAAAATATCAAGATATAACAAATAAATAAACTTTCTTGATTAGTAAATAATTTTAAAATTAAATAAAGTAAATATAAATATTTGACAGATTTTCCACGAATATTCAACCTATAAAGCTCAAAAATTGATTTATATTTCGTAAAGTATACATTTAAGGTAATTTATGTATCCATAAAAATAAAACTAATACCTTATTTTAGAGAAGCTGAGAAATAATTATGAAAATATTCTTTGTAACTTAAATTTAAGATCTAATTTGAAAGTTAAAAGAATAATAATAATAATAATAATATAAATTACAGATCAGAAAAATTATAAATTGTTATTATCTAACTTTAAAAACTAACATTATTAGAAACTAATGAGCTAACTCAAGTTTTTTAAGAACAATGAAAAAATAATATAACGAAATTGAAAATAAAAGAAATCAGACACCAAATAAAAAGTCCACCATATCATTATTATCAATTAGGCGCCATATATTAAAAATCACAGTTGCGCAATACTGTGTTTCATTATAAAATTTTCAAAATTCTTGAAAAGTATCAATTTAAAAACATTATCCCGGCTATATAGTGACATGAGCCGTGAACTAAAAATGAATGTCCATAATATTTCTTTATTTTCGAAATGAGTGTTTTAGACTTGAAATAAACATAACTACTCAGTGAAGCGTTTTAGTTTATTTTTTCATTTTAACAAAACAATGAGATGCATAACTAGCAAAAATATTTAATATCCTAAATCCAATTGTTTTATAGATACGCCATTTTATAAATGCAACACAAATTACCAAGTGTCAACCCTTCTCAGATAGGTTTTTTGGTATGCAAGGTGTAACTTTATATGTTAACAATATTCGCTATATAAAATATTGTGACAAAATTGCACATGTAATAATTCTGTCTGGACCGTCTGAGAAGACCTTGAACTTACAAAAAATAATTTACTACAAATATTTGAATCTGACAAATATTCTTGATACACTGAACATACTTGTTTTAATATTGCAGTGTTAATGATCATTATAGGTATAATATTTTTTATCTTATTACAATAACATATAGCTATTTAAAAATGTGTGCTTTTATTAAAATAAATTAAATTAAAGCAATTTTTTTTAGATAACTCCAGACCGTATTTCAGAATAACTTATTGAACTTGGTTTGATATAGTCGCAATATAATTTGGTTGTACATTATTGGATACATCAAATATGTGTTCTTGTTTTATAAATAGTATTATTCTTTTTTCGTACAAAAGTTTTACATTATGTCAAGAAGACAAAAAAATATATAATTGGAAACGCCTATAATTACTATTAAAGGTCTACTCTGAGATCAAAAATCTCAACAAAAGATTAAATGATTTAATTTCAATTATTATTCGTCAATCTATAGTTATTATATTTATTAATGCAATATTAAATATAAGATAGAGTATATATGTAAAATAGGTAAAAATAAAAAAATTCGTAGATCCTATCAACTATTTTTATTTTAAATACAAAGATTATTGTATTCTTAATTATTTATTTCTTATTTATATATTATATTTGTAAATTTTGAACAATTGCATTTATTACAACAAACGTCTGTGTTCGTTAGTGTACTTTTAATATTCCTATCTATAAATAATATATTTTCTTTGATGCTGTAAAGCATTAATATAGCTGTTCTTTCAAGTACCTAGGTATAATCAACTGCTTTCAGCTTATGAAAATGTCTTCCAATTTTTTGATTTACTTCTTGCTTTGAAAATTCATTGTAATATTGTTTGTAAAATCAGGATTTTCGATCAATATTTTATTGTGTTAGTTAATTTGAATAATATATGTTTTAACAACAGTATATATCTACGGCTTTCTGTTTTACATTATTTGCCAAACGTCTTTGGAATTCAAACCTAAAACTATTGACAAAACCATTTCCTGAGCTATAGATTGTAGTTGGGGAAAATCCATCTGTGTGACTGTGTACCTACCTTTTTTAATGATAAAACGGTAGAGAATTCGGTAGAGTTCTATACTATAATATTAATTATAATTGTATGAACCGCGTTTATTGATTTCTATTGATAGCAAATACTATTAGTTTTCTCTCACATATGAACAATAATAATATAGATGATTACTTAATGATATTAAATTAAATTACGAGTAGGCAGTTTTAAAGTTACTTTCCGTCGAATGAGTAGTTCACTTTAAATACAGATCCCACATTTAAAAATATTATTATATCTACTGTGTAATTTAAAAATACCGCTTACTTTTGAAGCAAATATTCCACTGCGTCCAGAGAATTGTGTTCAATTGAAATATGCAATGGAGTGTTTCCACAAGAATCTTTTAAATTCAAATCTATTGAAAAAATGTAATATTAAATAATATGCTTCGATCTTATTAATATTTTATTAGTAAGTTATTAAACATAGATTTATTACTAAGAATAATCAATACTAAGATAATAAGTTATAAGTCGCTGTTTATGCAGTGTACTGATTTTTGATACCGAAATAGAAAACAATTTTATAAAATATCAAAATCAGAAACGATTAAAAACACCACTATTATTTTATGATGGATTTGACATCTGATAAAAAATAACTAGTCTATTACCTATCGAGAAGTACATAGTAATATCTGGTTGATATCTGCTGAACATACAAAAAATAGACATACGATATATTTGGAATAAATATAATATTTCACTGACATTCAATTGAAATGGGTAGATTTACATTATTTTTATAGATTTATTACGATCAAAACTTAAAACAATACTAGGTGAACTGATTTTTTTTATTAGTTTTTATATTTGTCATATTATGCACATATTTTTAGATAAGAAATAGTTTAATTATGTATGATTAAATATTAAATAAAACATAATAATATAATACTTTCAAAATGTATATTCATAATTTATTAAATTTAAAATGTATACAAATACATGTAATTTTTTAATTATTCTTCAAGAAGATAATTTTACGTATTTGTATGTAAATTAAATTTGGCTCAAATAGTTATGATTAATCGAACATTCAAAACAAAATATCAATAACCATATATTTATAAGTATTTGTTAATTTTAGAATTACATGAAATGATTTTAATTTATAAATTTAATAGTTTTAATCTGGGTAGATCTTCGTTATGCATTTATTTTTAAAATTAAAAACATAACAAAAAAAAAATAAAAACAAAAAATATTATATTTACTGGCTATACGAATGATACATGTTAAATTTATTAATATAACGTATTTACAAACATTTAAATAAATTAACTTAATATATCTTCAGTAAATAAAAATTATTTGCGATTTGCAATTTTAATTATAAATATTATATTGACAAAAATTATTAAGTATGGAAAAATATAGATCAAATCATATAAATAAATTATGGTAAAAATATATGAATAATATAATGATTGAATTCAACGTTGTATTTGGTTGAAAGAATCACATTCGTTAAGAAGGCATTTTATGTAGGGAAATAGGATAAAAAAAACGATTTTTTAATAATATAGTACTCCGTTCTCATCTAAGAAATAGGAAAAAGACCTATAAAAAGTAGAAAAATTGTGCAAGTGCTTTGTAGGAGTCGATATTGAAAATATTTTACGAATATAAGTCACAGTTGATTTATTGTTAGTTAAATTACAATTATTCGGTTTTTAGTATAAGCGTGAATATTAATTTAAATACCTTAAACTTACACTAAAATACGAAACACTTAAACAACAATTTTACTTTCTATTGGTCTTTAAATCGTGCTTATCAGTTAAGTCCAGTTAGTAAAGTATTTGAATACGAAAGTATGTTTTTGAATAAATTTCGTTATTACATAGCAATAAAAAATATTATCTACCTTACCGATATTAAACTACTTATATATTTAAAGTTTTTAGTTGGTTTCAAAAATATCTTGTCAATATCTCGTGTATAGACCTTCTTGAAATCGCTAAGGCCGTGATAAAATAATTTGTATTTATATATTTAACACCCCGAAGGTTAGGTTTATGTATAATTATAAATGATCAACTAAATGTATTTATTTTATCTATGCTCTATTCCATAATACTATAAAAGGACGCATCACACCAGTCACATCCAAAATTATATGTTTTTGTATTTTAAATAAACAATGTTTAAAATATATATGATATATATTGTCAACAATTATATTTTTACAATTTATTTTATTCTTTTGTTTGAGATTTGCGGTTTGGTTATGCGATGTTGGACGTTCTCTTGCTACACATATTATATATTACGTATGAATATAGCATAGTATAATATTTACCTCCACCATGGTTACGAATAAATTGCAATATATTTAATTTATTTCTGGCAGCTGCTTGATGTACGGCTGCTCGACCTTTTGAATCCCTCACTTCGAGACGAGCTGGTTCTGCTATAAAAAGACGGTTGAAATCATCTAAATTACCACTTTCCGCGGCCTGAAAACATATTTTTAAAATTTAAATCGTTATTTCTTTAAGTAATTATAATAATAATATTTATTGCAATTATATTATCGCAAAAAAAATATTTTCCTTATAAAACACTCATAATTATAAAATTTCAATAGCTATTTCACCCAAACACAAAAAAACCCATTGTATACCCACGTGTATTTTAGTTACCTACTGTAAAACTATGAAACAAATATTAACTATTTAAAATAATTTCATATACATAAATAATGTATGTAGGCTTAAGCACAAACTAATGAAATTTTCTGTTCATATAGATTTAGCAACTTGAATTTAGTGTACTTGAATAATATATTTCTGATTTCTTCACTTATTGCAATAAGTGTACCAATAGACTTCAACAATCGGAATGCAATGTTAAAGTTTAATAATAATTTAATTTCGAACTCATTGAAATATATTTTTGTGTTACATTCTTAAAAAGTACAAATTTGAATACTGGTATTATCCGACGATTGATTTTTCTTTTATGATGTTAGAAATAAATATGACACAATAAAAAAAATTTAAAAAAAAATGCAATATCAAATAATATTACACAGTGTGACAATAGTACACAACAAAATATAGTATAACCATTTTACAATCTATACAAATCAATGTCAATAGAAATAAAAAAAAAATAGATAATTATGAAGTTATACAGTATACAATGTCAAAAATTAAAAATAAATTTTTGCTTAACAGATAAAGAAAACCACCCTCTGATGAAATTGCTGATGGAAAATTAAATTCTAAACTCATCTCTTTGTGGTAAATCCTTAAGACGTTAAATTAATATTAATCACCTAATTTAAGGTCACCGTGGTCGTTCTAGTACCTATTTTATAGAAATCCATTTCTACAGTGTTATGTGGACATGTAATTTTATTACGTAATTATATACTTAATGATTAAATGTTGTAGATTAGGAACATTATTTAAACTTCATGACGGTAAAATTTAGTTTTTTTGCATTTTTCATTAAGCTTACCTACAAATCGTATACTAAAAGAAATTAGCAATAAATATCATTTATTATTTAAATAAATTAGAATCTATAAGAGCATTAACGCTACCTTCGATATGCTTCAAAATGTTATTCAGAATTGAATATTCAAAGAAAAAAACTTACAAGTAAATTAAATAACAGACATATTATTATAACAATAGGTACGCTCGGAAAAAAGACGAAATTGCAAATCAAAGATTTGTTAAACATGCCAAAGCTCATAAACATAAAACATTTATTTTTTATTACAATACTTTCATTATTATGATTTATCTATATCATAATATGAATTATAGATGGATAAAACTATTAAACCTATATATTTTTTAAATAACCGCGGTTTATATACCGCAATATATATCACAGAATTACCTTTCTTTAATATTCACATTGCATTAAAAAAAAAAAAAATAATTTTGAAAATTATACACTCACAATATAAATGCCCTAACTATATTCGAATATGCCTTATATATAACTTAAGTGTTTGTGATAGAAAATAAGCTGTTCTACGTAGGTACTTGTATACCTTACGTTAATAGTACTGCTGTAACAGATTATAAATATGTGACATCATTCAGTAAAGAATTCGAAATCAATCAAATAAAATAAAAACAAATATTTAAATACATAGGTTAAGTAATCTAACCATAATCAATGTCAAAAAATCCGACTTTTATTAAAAATATTTTAGTTATATACTTTTTTTATTGATTATTTTTTAGGAACATTGAGTTGAATAAAAATTCAATCAATAAGAATATGTTGACACAAATCGTTTTTATCATGACACTTATTGGTTTTTGATTATTTTTTCTAAATTAATAGAATATTTGAAAATATCTTAAAAACTATACAAACGGAACAAATGTAATTTGTTTTATACGACAATAAACTCAAAAATAAAATAGTATTTCATCGAAACAATTTCCATGTAGTTATCCAGCATCTTCGCGGTACCATTATCAAATGTTCCACGTATTTTTGTTTGATTTTGTTTATTCGTGAACGCTTGATGAATTTAATGACATTTACTTAGTAATTTTATTTATTTTATTTAAAATAAAAAATATTACTGATTATTTTAAAACTTTTAAAGATTTGTAAGCATATATTTTCATATCCACACGAATTAAATAACTTATCTCAATGTATGTACAATTACAATATGTAAATAGGTATATTAATAATTCAACTATTTAGAATTTAAACTTATATTTTGAAAAATTCATAATTAAAACGTATAAATACTCCTATATATAAACCCTATTGAAATACGCACGTAGTTTAAATCAATTTTATTATTATGTGACAAATTTCAAATAAAAATTTATTTAATTATAACTAATTGATTTTTTTTATTATTATTACCTAAAGTTAAAGCCTTGATAATTAGACTATTGGCTATTGTATCACATATTTAAATTAATCTAAACTAAACTAGTTGATTTATATTTCCACAACATACAAAATACAAATATAAAAATTGACATAATAAAACTTAATATAAAAATAGATAATAATATATAGTATAACAATAGTTACAAACTATGTTAATTTACCACTCTATAGGCAGTATTTCATAACACTATTATGTTTTATAATATTAAATAATTATCAAGTATTTAAGTATCTTGAGTATAAAATTGTTCAC
Source organism: Pentalonia nigronervosa (assembly GCA_014851325.1). Lineage (NCBI taxonomy): Eukaryota > Metazoa > Arthropoda > Insecta > Hemiptera > Aphididae > Pentalonia > Pentalonia nigronervosa. Next base: position 27,299 of record JACXSJ010002312.1, on the reverse strand, counting down.
AGTAATAATTTTTGTATGACAAAAATAATTACATATTTTACTTAAGACTATAATAGTATTAACAGAAATATTTTTAGAATTCTATGTATATTTTAATATTTGATTAATCCTCTGCAGTTAAAATGTCAATAACAAAAATTAATTATTCCCACTTATAGACAATATTATACTCCCCATTAATGATGTACATTTTATTATTCGTATAAAAAATTCAATAAAACATCATAAATGATATAGTTTACAAATATTTTATAATTAACAAATATATTAATTAATATTTTATTTTATTATTTATTTTTTTTTATTTATTTTTTTTTTTATAAGATTATAAAAATATAGTCTTGTTCTTCACAAAATATCTCCTTGTATTAATAAATAATAATTTATATGATTGCTCAAAGTCTTATTTAGAATGACTTAGTGGATACCTCAGTAATACCTTTGGCAGTTATTATAATACCGCATCGATTACAACTTAGGCAAAACTATTGGAACGAAATATGTGATATACACTTAATTTCTTTCACCAATAAGTTGCGTTTATATACACAACAATTGGAATCAATAAAAAAAAAACCATTAGTACAGATAGCAAAAATAAAGAAATTATTATTTATTCGACGATCGCAGGTCATAATAGATATCAATAAATTAAAGTATTTTTTTTTCTTTTCTCAATCACTGTGAAATCTTTTCGCTGGTTCATTAAACATATGAAATTGATCAATTTTATAAAAACATACTCCAAGTGAAATACAAAAACCTATTGTTATCCAAATTTTATTAGATGAACAGGTGTTGTATCATAAATGTTCTTATAAAAATGCATTATGTATTTTTGTACGCACATACTTTTTAGTAGTCAACTGTAAGAACTGAGTGAGCACAATAAGAAATATCGAACGTTTAATATTTTTAATATCGACGATGTGTGTTATATAAATAAAAAAAAACTAAATATAATATCACATTCATTCAAATAAAAACGCATCTTAGAAATAACCTTATTATTATTGAAATTATTTATATCTAAAACTGACTGAACAATTTTTTTTTTAACACAAGGACGTATGAATCTTATTTCTTAAAAATCAATAAAAAAACAAAATATTATTCATTGGTGTAATCAAACTTGATTTCGTGAGTAGTAACAATACAACATTTTTAAAACATATATAGAAAGTAACAATTTAATAAAGATAAAATATAAATTATGTAGAAAATGTAATTTTAACAGCAGTCAATAGCCTAGCTACCAATGTTTAGTCTCGATGAAAAAATTATGTAAATAGTTATAACTTATAACTTTATAAGGTTAACAACTCAAAAGTGTATCCTAATATTGCGCAAAATGGGGAATGAGAGGAGAAATACTTTTCTAATTATATATCTATATCGTATCACAATAAATTATTTATACAACTTAAATTTTGATTAATTCGACCAACACTTTTTATTATTTATAATTAGATTTGGTTTTAGGGAGGCATTCTGTAGCGTACTGAACAATTTCGGTAGACACGTTTAGTTTAAAGTTGTGTATCAATGGATTAAATAACAATTAACAATGTATATATACATGAAGCCATGTAAAAATAAAAAAGTTATTGAACAAAGTTTTAAAATGTATATTTGAAAATATATCTATATATAAATAGTATATAATACTATCATATAAATTCCAATATATAAAAAGACTACATTTTTATTTTTTTAAGTATTAATAATGTTTAATTTAATTTGCTTTACAGCTATTTTAAAATTAATATTATAAATTACACATTTGTTAGCAGATATTCAACATCTTTTGTAGGTTTCTTAAATATAATATTATAAAATATCAATTGTATATAAAATAAAATAACTAATCTATTATAGTATATAATGAATTATAATTATCTTATACTTCAGAGTACAGAATATCAATAGTTTTTTTTTTTTACATATTTACTTTAATCACCGAGGGTGTTCCGAGTAAATGTATACAATCAATGTACAAATATATAATATTAACAAAAGTATAGCTGTACAGATATTACATAATTTATAGTAAAAATGTAAAAACAACATAATATTTTTATTTCATACTTAATAAAATTAAAACAGAATTTTAACTCAAAAAGTAATTGATTACAATAAAGGATATTTATAAAGATAATAATATATTTACCAATCTTATTAATCAATGTTTATAATATTATAAAAATTAATTTTAATTTTAATTTTTTCATATATATTATTTAATTCTCTTTATCTTGAACCTACTATTTTGTATTCGTATACTTTACTTGTATAATCTATAATCACATTAAAAGAAATCTAAATCCAACTTTAAGGGGTTTTAAATAGGCAATTTTAATGCGTTTTAAGAAAAATTCAAATTTGTATCATACGCAGTGAAGAATTTTATCTTTGTACTGTAAGCATTTACATTTTTTCAGTAATTTTTCCAAATGATTGTATATATATTTACAAAATTCAAAAATTATCAAATGTTTACAAACTAATTTATACACTAGCTAGTATCGAAAAAATAAAAACAAAATACCTATGATCAATAAATTTATCTTTTTTCATATAATACAAATTCTGTTATTTTATTATTAATATGTACGGATTGTTTTAATAATAATTAAATATTAATTATTTAAAATTGAATGTGTAAATATCAAAATCACTTATAAAGTTTTAGATATTTAATGCTCAATTAAAAAAAAACATTTTATGAGTAATATATTTTAAGCAATATTGTTATAACACTTAAAGATTAGTTAATAAAAAGAAAAAAAACTTAAACACTAATGAGCTAGGTAAGTACTAAAATAATTTCGGGCGTTTTATACAGTACCAGCTAATATGAATAAATTTATTTCTTATTCTTACCTTAATTAGTTCTTCTGAAGATAATTTCTGAATGGCCTGGCTACCATAGAATACTTTATGCCAATGTCTTATGACCTCCAAAGGTGACGAAGTCATCATATCAATACAGATGTTGAATAGTTTTGTGAAAAAAGCCAACACTGATCCAAAAATTACACGAGTATAACACATAACATGAGAAACTTCCAACCAAATGAACCATATTTATTTTATATACGGATGTATGATAATTTAATTTCAATTGAATGAACCATTCATTTATATTTAAAAATAACTTATCATTAACATTTTATTAAATTTTTCACGAATAAATAATTAAAATTATACATTTATTTGTTTGATATTTATTTAATTTTTTATTCAAAACGTAATATGATAAAATTTAATAAAATAATATTTGTCTATAGTTAAAAAAAAAGTATGTGAACTTACGATTGAAAAATTGTAAATTAAATATTTGATAAACCACTCGCAGAATAAAATTTAAAACGTCTCTAATCAATTTGAGTATTCTTGTCGGTATTTTTAAATATAAAACTTTTTAACCAAACGTAAATTATGCGAGACTGTACTAGTATGGATGCATGCAAGGACTGAAACACCGAACACGGGAAGGGGTGTATAATATACGACACGGTTGCTGTAACGACCTCTAGATGTGAATGTGTGATTAAAGGTTTAAAAGAATCTTGGTGGTGACTCGATATGAAATAAGAACATGAAAAATAAAAATAATACAAATTTAAACCTAAAAGAATTCTACATAATTAATATCAAACAAAATTTTGTTGAGAAGTGTCACTATATGCAAGACACCCCTTCTATCACACCACAATGTTTGTAACCTTGCACTAAATTTACCTATTGTTTTACTTTTACAAATTTTCAATTCTCATATTTATTTATTTATTTATTTCTAATAAATAAAAAAAATCAAGCGATATTAACAATATAACTATACAATTTTTCGAAACAAAATATTCTTAAACTCAATCGTGTTGTTTTACACTGATACTTACGTCTTTCGTGTTCTCATACACTCTTAGAATTGTACTAAACCGAATTCGTGTTCATTTCATACTACTTGATAATAAAATAAAATAATTCAATGGATTTAATTATATTTATGTCTATAAGTGATACATTACGATGACATTTAATTTCCATAAAAATACAAAAACCACATCATTTTTAATTTCATTAATAAAAACCATTATCTTGATTACTAATCCATTATTTGCTTCCTCTCCGTTAACTTTTCAATAAATCTATTATTGCTTTTTAATATTAGATTCGTCGTAAGAATTTTTTTAAGTTCATCAAATCAAAAAACAAATAAAGCAAGTTATTAAATAATAGACAAACTATTACCAACAGAAGACAAAAAAAACTTTGAATAATCATGTATACCTTAAAAAACCAAATTCAATTATAACATCATCACTGCAGTATTACATCGACTATAACATAAAAAAATAATATTTTAGATAAGTATCAATATGAAATTATGGTTTTACTGCAATTACAATTTAAAAGATGCTAATATTATACTATAGAAAAATAAAATATTTGTAAAAACTGTAAATATTGTAAAACAATTTAAATTGTAACTAATGACCATAATTGCCGAGTTTATAATATGAATAATAAAAAAACAAATTTAAAAGATTTGTTTCAATGTACATTTATTGTACTAACATAAACCTGTACGTAAACAAAATTAAAATGATCTATTTTACTCCTACCCATGGAAATTCTAAAGTATTTATTATAAATGAAATTCATTATGCTGTATACACTATTATACAAATAAATTTAAATAATCTAAGAGGTATAATTAGGTATATCATTATAATTTGTGTTATATTATTATTTTTTTTTTTTTTTAAAATGTCATGACAATGTACACAATGCATTTATTTATTCTTATTTTATAATAGTGATATTTATTTCCTATTATTTCCAAATACATTATTTTCAAATTTTTAACATAATAATAACTAAATGTACAATATTTTAATAATATTAGGGACAACAAATTATTACTTTTTAAGTTTTTTTTTCGGTATTTAATATTGCATTCTATAACTATGAGACAATTCTAATTCAAAGTTTGAAAATAATAAATATAGAATCCTAATACCGGTTTCAGTTATTTGTGGATAATAACCGATAGGTATCTATAATATAATTTAATATTATTTATCTACGTATATTTTTTAACTCTAATGAAAAACCATATGTAATATTATGTATTTGTTCAAATTTGTATGTTAAATTTTTTAAAAAAACTAAAATAGATAATAGATAGTGTATCAGGTACCTATACCAATATATACTAAAGTAGGCAAGTTATTATTTCGAATTAATAAAAATACGTATTACGTATATGTTATACCAATAAAATTTTTTTGATAGTTAAAATTGATAATTAAACTAAAATTATATTTTGTACAGATAAAGCTGAATTTTATAATTTTATTATAGCAGATTTCAATCAAATATATTAACATTAAATGTAAAAAATCAATGTTTTGACCTTGTTTTCAAAATTAAAATACTATTGCTTCTGTGGCATATCAAATTTCTATACATCACATACATTTTAAAACACCAAAATATTTATAAGTATTCATTTAATAATTTGAATACAATTTGTATTTTGAGTATAAGATCTTTAATCGAGTTCATATTCGATCAATTTTGATCATCCGCAAATGCTTGTAAACAATTTTTATGAACTCTTTAAAATGCTTTTGAACGTTACAAAAAAAAATCTTTTATTGACCCTAAATACACTTTATATTTATAATAAATCGAAGCTCAGAATTGTTTTTAAATATTTACATTTAATATACCTACCTATAACTAAAGCGTATAGATTTTTTATACTATTTTTAAGCAATATTGCAATATATGTGCAATATACTTCAATTCATAGTGTACAATATTTGTACTATCTAAGATAATATAAACTTCAGAAGTATCAATATTTCAAAAATTGTCCTCGTTTCACTAAAAAAATAAGTAGGAGGTTTCAAAACATACTTAGGTAAACACTTAATAGTAAAAAAAGATAAAATAAAATCAATACAGCATGCGTCCATGTAGTACATATATCCTTGAATTAATTTTGTTGGTTTATTTTAAACTGTTCCTATTGAAGTTTAAAATGTAAATTTTAGTTTAAAAATGAAATGTATAAAAACTGTAAAATAACATAAATTTTACTCAAGAAACTGCATGGTTGAAATATTTTTGGTAATTTTAATGTGTACCTATTATAAATATTTAATAGTACGATTTATAATAATAATATATTAAATACGTTGATGGTCCATCACAATCGTTTAATATAAAAAATCGAAATTAAATATATACTAAAAATAATTATTCAAGAATAAATAAAAAAAAATTTAATTTTTCAATTATTTTATAATAGTTTGACTATTTATATTAAAATAATTAGATGACATTACAATTTTTTTGAAAATGTTAAGTTGATAAAAATATAAATAATAAGCCTATTTACTGCTAATTGAAATACTCAATTATGATTAATCCATACCGATTTTCATTAATTTAAATTGTTTAAAGAAATATTTAACTATAATCATCTATCTATTACAAATGTGTATAAGAAATTACAAAATGAATGAATTACGATGAAAATAATCTATACATAAAAATTAACTATTTACTTTACTTAATATCTATTAACTAGTTACTTACAGTTCATTATTTTGGCAGGAACACATGACTCTTAACACTCAACATTTGTGCAAATAAACAGTTGGAGTCGAATATTAATTTTATATATATTATATATACAATATCAACACTTATTAGATTTCTTAAAAATCTATAAACGACCTTAAAATACTTAATTAAATATTTTATTATAAACTAATGAAAAACATTAATTAAGTTATATAATAATGAAAATTCACGCAGAAAAAAACGTGTTACAATAAAATTTTAACCTTTGACTCCAAGGCCCAAAACATAGTAAGTGCAATATATAATACATTTTAAATAATACATAAATCAATAAACCTCCAATTATAAATGTAAGTATTATGTTGTAGTGTTATTATATTAAATGAAAATTAATACGTTTATTGTAAAAAAATACTTGAAACATTATTATAACATGTGTAAGTTATAAGTAATTTAGTAATTTATAAAGATAGTAGTGCATTACAATTATTATATATATACATCATAATAACGTCAACAATTTTAATTATCACCTTAGTCCTTAATCCTAGTCCTTAATATCTACTATTATTTATGGTATAAAGGTATAATGATATATCAAGATACTCAATTTAAATCTTAATCATATCATTTACAAAGGATAATTAATTACTGATAAATACCTGCACTGAACAAAAATACATAATTGTATACAGGCGCCCAAAACAACTAACTAACGTCGAAATATCATGTTTATAAACGATATTGCTAGGTATATGATAATATGACATATTTAATGGATATCAAAATTTGAAAGAAATAAACACAATATAGCATCGAAAATCTGTGTAGCCGTGTAAGTACTCATTGCAACAGAAAATATAGAAATAAATATTCGTCCTACCACAATACCCCACGAGTGCTCGATAAAATGTATAACGATAGTATTATAGTTTCAATATTAAAAACAATTGTACACGAGTACACAACAAAAATTAATTCCAGTGCTATAACTATCTGTGATGTTCTTAGTACAAGTATAATAATTAAAAATTGAAAACATGAAAAATATTTTCATTTATTTACTTTCGAGATATATTGTTACAAAACTATTTCTTAAAAGCTTCAGTTTAATTTGTTTTATTTTAAACGTAACTAGTTTCAAAAAAAAAAAAGATATTTAATAATATAAAATGTACTCAAAAAAGAATCAACGTTTTAAATAACAAAATAAAGGCGTATTTACCTATTGTATTTGTACAAAAATATTTTTTTAATTTAGCAGTCAACTATTTTATTTGTTTTTAACTTCTAAGTTCTATATATTATCCTGCATTAATATAACATATTTTACTATTCATTTTCTTATAGCCCAAGCATTCAAAACACCAACAAAAATTGCAATTGAATTTTAAAGAGTTATATTGATTTTATTTATATTATTCATATGCTTTATTATACATAGTTATATAATATTATACCAATATAATTTCTTATCATCTTATAGTATTTTACTTGATAGTTTTTCTATAACATTAAGGTTTTGTATAGTTTTATATTAACAGTAAGTTATAATCTCATTAAAAATGTTATTTTATTTCATTATAGTTAATAATTACGTATACAATAATATGTTATTACTTACTCTCAAAATTCTGTATGGGCTATCCGTCAACAAACACACATCCCCGTCAACGGTAGAACTTTGACGAAAAATTAATGGTGTGAGGCAAAGTTTTTCACTTGATGACAACATCCTGCCTGTACCGCCAACTTTACTCCCGTGGATTCTTCTCATTTGAATCAACTGCCACAACCGATGCTTCTACAAGGAAAATTGAAAATTCAGCTTAAAAAGACTATTAACCATGAATAAAATATCATTATTGAACAACCAATCCATAACGTGATATAAGCTTATTATAAAACAACCTTATAATACCTATACGTTATAGGTTTAACCCTTTTTCGAAAACTTAATAGTTTGTAAAATGTTGTATGTCAATATGATATTATATATATATTAAAATATGGACAATATAAACAATATTATTACATTTATTTTTAATGTCTTCGTCATTTGAGAATAAAAATGTAAATAACTCAATTGCAATGACTTCAGAAATTTATATTATTGTTGCGTTAAAAAATATTAGTCGGTACATCCAATTTAATATTAATTTTAATGTCACCTTTCATTTTGACGACACGGCAAAGTAAAGCAATACAAAAAAAAAATATAAATATATAATATTTTAATTATTTTAATATTTTAGTAAATTTTTCTATTACTCATAAATTACAACATAATTCAGTTCAAAATGTATTTTAACACATATAGTATCGTATATTTTAATAATAAGCAAAAGAAATATATTTGAATATTTTATTTTTTCTTAGAAGATAAAAGTTAAAGCATTAAAATGTTATGAATACAAAATTATGTGTCATAAAAATAATCATTAGTCGAGTAGAGTATATTAGATCAATTTACCAGGTGATCTATTTAAGTGTGTACACTCATTATTTCAAAAAGTTTTAATTTCTTTGAAAATCTACTTTTTATGTAGTTTGTTGTAATTTTAAAACAACATTTTCTGAAAAATACAATTTTTAATATTTTTTATCGTTGTCGCTTTTTAATTATTTTACTTTATTAAATTACACAATACACTTTTTATTTCATATTCTATAGCAGGATATTATTAGGAGTATTTCAACCTATAAAAAAATCGAATTTTAGACAACCGTAGTTTATTAGTTATAAGTATTTTAAATTTATATTAGCGGTATAGTGAACAACATTTTGTGAGGTAATCCTATACCACTCTACTCCGCTAATCTACAGTTTAAATGTATATAACTATAATGAACTACTTGTCCGAAATTCAGTCTTTATAGATTGAAATACTCCGAATAATATGAAATTATGGTGTCACTCGAAAAACTTAAAAACTATAACGATATAAAATAGTAAAAAATGTCATTTTTTCAGAAATGTTATTTTAAAATGATATCAAATTATTTAAAAAAATATTTTCAAAAAAGTCGAAATAATGAGTGTATACAATTAAATGAATCACTTTGTATTAGAGTAGCAATGTTAAACATTTGATTATCCAGATTCCAATTATCAGTACTTTATGAATTAAGAAAAAAACAGTGAAATTCTGATTGAATTTTCCAAGTTGAAAATAATTCTCAACTTTTAGTATTATAAATAATAATAATTACCTATATTGTTATTAAATTGTTTACATGTAAGCTAAAATGAGAAAATTGTATCTACTATATTCAATATATTTTTAACATTTTTACGCACAATTTTTTACGGTAACTCAAAATTTAAAAATGATAGGTACAATTGCACTAAAACAAACTGACGTTTGATTATAATCTATTGTTTAAAATAACTACGATGATTTAATATTGATTTTAAAATGATGTTTATATAAAATGTAATATATTAATAAGCAATACATTTTTAATCTTGTATCGTTTTCAAATCTTTTAGACCTTAGTACAAAAAACATGTATTTTACTACAATGAAATTCAAAATTAAACCTGTAATAAGTGTTTTGTATCCTTTAGTCATTCAAAATATAAAAAAAATCTCATTATAATGGTCCTACATTATACTTTGATAGTACATATAAATATAATTTATTAAATGTCAGGAACATTTTTCAGTGTAAATATTTTAACGGTAATCCTAAATTAAAAATATTTTACATGACAACATCAGATTTACAGCATTATTCTGAATTAATATATTTAATTTATTTGTGACTAATAATATAGAAATAATAATTTAGTATATTAAATATGCAATTTTTACATATTATTTAGATTAATTATGAGCGAGTGGTATAATTATGAATTTCATTTGAGCATTAATTTTTGAAATATTAATATTACAAAAAATGACTGATTTTGACAAATTTTGTCATTTTCTAGAAATGTACTAAAAAATTAAACTAGAAAAATAATCTATTTTAAGTATATATAACTTAATTGATAATCTACAGAGACATTGAGTGCAGTTGATTTTTGAATACAAATCCTTTTAAATCCAATAGATCAACACAAAATCTTTAACTGAATAGTGAGTGTATAATTCCATATCTTATAGAGAAAAATGAATAATCTTACCAGAATAAATAGACATGATTATTTCAACATTTTTCTATTCAATTTTAATAACAATAATAAATCAACAACGCATGGTTATTTGAAATATAATCAATATATTTTATTTATAAATTAATTAATGAATTTGCCGAAAAGTTGCATGTTTTATATCAGAATGACATAATATGAATCACTCGTGGGAAATCATAATTTAAACCACTTATTTAAATTAGGATTTTTAGGCACTTATAGGTATATTAGAAAATAATATATAAATTAATCTTACATTAGACTCTAGGTTTCAACCTGAATATATTCACAATAAAAAATATTTTCCCTTCTCATCAAAAACCGATTATGTATTGCAGGTTTGTATTCTACAATTAATAATAAGTATCTCTTAAATGTTAATCAAACAATATTAACAACATTTAAATTTAAATTAAAATATTTATTTATTACCGTTTGCCGTTTACTAAAGAAATATTTACCAAGTAATAAACAATGACATACACAGGATTTTGAATTAGGGGCCAAAAATTAAATTTCTCGGTCAATAATAGCTTGAAAATATAATAGAAGTAACCTCAGAAGTTGTTTTAATAACAAATTAAAATTATCGAAAATATGTGGACACAATTTTATTTTTATTAAATTCTTGCAAATTATTTTGTAAAATGGATATAAATGTTATTTTATTAACTTTTTGACACTATTAGTAATTTGTTTCTCTAAAGTAGCATGGTTTATTAAACTAATTTTTAGCAAAAACATCACAAACATTACAATATTCATTATTAATTATTATAATATTATATCATGCATAGTAGTAATTCACTTATAATAAATTGCTTACAATATCTTGTGTCAAACCTTACATTAAATTTTCAAGCTTTTTGACCAAAAATTAAAATTGTCATCAACATTTATTGAAAAAACTAAAAAAATTGCAAAATATTTTTAAAATATTATTGTGTCTTGAAAATACCAATATAAATAATAAACGAAAATGTACCGATCGATGCTTACATTATATATTTGAATTAGGCATAACAACAAAAACAAAATTTGGCACAAGCTTTTGAAAGGGACGTAATAATCTTTAAACTCTCATTAATTTTAATTAGTATTTATAATATTGTAAAAGGTGATGACTGTTAATTGATGACAGATACAAAAAAAGTACACATTTTGTAAAATCAATACATCATTTCACTCAGGATCTAAAAAAATTTACCAAATAATATAAACACATTATTTAAAAATATTTGGAAAGTTTAAAATAGTTAAACACATATACGCATATAACTCAAGTAACAGAAATAATAGTTTAAAACATTACATAATCACCTGAGATGGAGAAAGCGTTAGGAGATAATTATACATAAATGTTAAATGCTGACGTGCGTCCTAACTTTAGCTTATTCTTCATTAAAACATCAAACAGCACAATTTTTACATAAAGTGTCCTAGCAAAAGTTTTTGTAAAATATGTTCATTTCATTGATATCTACAATATTTTATTGGTAGTTTTCGTTAACATCAAAATTATAATTGTCTATATATTTACAACTAGTTATAGTGATATGCAATTCTCAGGAACTTATGGAAATTCACAAGAATCAAAAACTGTGGGAATTAATTATGTAGTTAAGTAAGCATTATAAAACTAATTAATGGTGTATTTCATTTATATATCTATTAAAGTTTTTTGCTAAATTTCAATTTAAAAAGCACTTAAAGTTTATACTGCTTAAAAATATAAAAAAAAAACACAAGATCAATCTTTTTATTTCTTTAATATTTTAAAAAAATGTTTAACACTCAAGATCTCACTGTTAAATATATAAATATTATAAAATCGGAAATACCACAAAAAGGTAATATAAATTATCAATAACGATACAATACGAATTTATAGTAATGAATTATATTTCTTGAACACATCGAAATCCAAATAAAAATTTTCGAGACACGTCCCAGCCTGGACACACTTGAGGATTTGTGTTTATTTTAGCTTTTAATCAGCGAATAGATAAAATAAATGAGAAGCGATAAACTATAGATATTTTGTTAGCGTTCATAAAGTGTTAAAATAACAATCAACCAAACATGTGGCATTTTTTTTAGTATTTTTTTTTAAATATTTTCCTCATTCCTATCAGAGTCTGTAAACTACTTTAAAAGGTTTTACAGTAATTGAGTAGTGTATATAGCCATTATATAGCCATATAGGTAACTACTTACTCTGGACAAAATTACTTTTTTTTTCTGTAAGAAATATTAACTGTGCCTAATAATGAATAACTATTATGTGCTATAGTATGATTTTATCATACATTTTGAAATCATTAAAACGTATAATATACTATAGGTAAAGTTATACTTAATACTTATGAAAAAATATATTCATCTAGTAGAGGCGTGACTGTGTATAATAATAAAAAAAATACTAGGTAGGTAATAAAAAGAATTGTAATTTTTGACAATTTTTTGTATTCCAGGGAACATTTCTTCCGAGAAATTTCAAGCAGTGGTAATACTATACCAAGTAATGGTCTTTACTTATATTCTTGCTTAAAGCCAAATTTAATAATTCTGATTATAAACTTTTCATAGTAATAATATTTACCTAATATCTTAATTAATGTTTTCAAGTTTTCAAATTACACATATATACATATATATTTATGTACATATGTAAAGAATTCACAGGAAATCCATTTTTAAAACAACTTTTTAAAATAAACACCTAGATGATAAACATATTAAATCCAAATATTCTATTAAATTATTTTTGATAAACCTTCTTTCTCCACACTTTCAACAGCATAATCCATCACGGAAATTTTTTTAAGTGAAGTAATTGTATAAATGTATCACTTTTTGGTTAATTTGATTGATTATATGCCAAATGCCAATTCGCCGGTGCTTGATTCTATCGATTCAACTCTTAGATGGACTCTGTTCGAACTAATAATATAATAAACTAACAATATAATATTATATAATGTTTACGATATTCTCAATTTTTCAAAAATATTGTATTGAAACAACGTAAGATAAAATTAATCACCGCAAAATCAATTAAAATACCCGTAGATATAGATGTTATCATTAAAATCAATGGAAATAGAACTTTACAAAAGAATACAAAAGGAATCAGTACGAGCTGAGAACAACTAGGCTGCGTACGACGATAATACAAGTCCCCAGACACCAATTTACTTCGTGCACACTACTCACACTTAAAGAACTTATAATAATAGAAGTGCAGCTTGTAGTGTAGACAGTTTAGTGTGACTTGTAAGGGAAGTATAACTCGAACAGCGGTGGTCAGGATTACCGGGCAAATACTGACGAGCTACAGTATAATGTGAAAATGTACATTTGTGTGTGAACGTGTATGCGTGCATGAGTGTTTTTAAAAAATTAGAAATAAAAATGGATGCAAACTGAACTATAGTAACAATACGTGTAGTAAAAAGTACAACATAAGTAGAAATCATAACGAAAGAAAAATATAAAATTTCCCCTGCAGCAATAACTATATTTTAAACTACGTGACAATATATTATAATAATTAAACTGGTTCTTCTGGCCGAACAAACTTAATGAATTGTATATAAATGCTAAAAACAAATTTTGACTCAATTTTTTTTTTTTTTTTTTTTT
>JACXSJ010002312.1:0-12810 GCA_014851325.1 Pentalonia nigronervosa | reverse complement strand
GTGGCAACCCATAACGAGTCGTATATATCTACATAATATTATTATAATATAACTCGTGGATTACACAAAATAATAACAAAAATAAAACAATATAAATACGAATGATGATCATAATATGTATTTGTGAAATTATTATTGTTTTGTATTTATTCTGTTTCGGCGGCAATAGAATATTAGAATCATTAATTTGATATTTATGTATGAATCTTAAATGTAATATAGGATGTTTGTAAAAACATTTTTTTTTTTAAACTAATTCATAAAAGTTGCTATAGTTTAAAAGAATTTAATTTTTATATTTTGACAATGTTTTGATTATTTTTTGCGCTGTAAAATTGTCAAATAATCCAATACATATAATACAAAATCTAATACAATAATAAGACTATTCAATAAATGTAAATATAGCCTACTTATAATTTTTAGTTAGTACAGTTTAGAATAATATAGAATAATTAAGTAGATGCTGTGTATTTTACTATTCTCATTTTAAAATATTATTATATAACAGTGCTATTTATTTTTAATTATTATTGATTTACCATTAAAGTTGTATAATATTTTATAATAATTGTAACTTAAATTACTTATAACTTATAAATAATAACTCATACTTAGAAATCATTACATGAATGAATCACGAATGTGAATTTTTTTTTTATTAATATTGGAATCTATATTAATATATTATATATTATTTACATAAAATAAATATGTATCAATAGTAATTGAGTTTCAAAAATTGTATTTAAACTAAGATTCTTAATTCAAATCTAAATCGTTAGATAGAATAAAATGCATTATATATTATACAATTGATGCATGTTTTTAGAAAACGTTCTTAAAATTTAGATTTGAAGTATGTATATAAAAATAATGTATTAAATTATACCCCAGGTATAGTATCATCATTCCGTTGAACGTTCTTGCTACCGCCAATTACCCACGACATCCACCTGATACCACCATCTCTAGTCGGTTCTTCTTTCATATTAATGTATAGGTACAAATGTACGATTATCACTTTGATCGTGATACCGGTAGTGGAATATTTTTATGCAATAACCAAAAATAGTTAATGTATTTAAGTTTTTCTAAAATATGATAATAATAAAACTCGTGCGTTCAAAAAATTACTATAATATATATTTTTACATGGTTATAATTAAATTATTAAATGAAAAATGTGTACATGAATTGACAAAAAAATTGACTTTACACTCTTATAAACTTTTATCTAAGAACTCTAAAGATGAACAAAGGTGGTGAACATGCAAACAGAGATCAAGAAACAACGCTGTACACTGAAGCGGTATAAAAACGCGTTTTAGAAAATTGCTTCACCCTCGATAGTGCCACAATCGATTCAATAAGCATTTTTAGGCGTTCCTTGTTTTTCATAGAAAAATAATTGCACTTACAAATACAATACACACGCATACGTTTAATATAATAGTAGATGTATATCTATGCGAACACACAAAATAAATATACACATTTAAATTAATATATAGCGAATAATAAAAATAATATATATATATATATAAAACACACACTCGTTTAGTGTTGTAACACGCATAAATGCAACAATTTCCATTGATGATAATTATTAGAGTCCACCTACATTCCATAGGTACCTATTTGCATGTATGTTGAACAATAACAATGTATTTTTTATGCATGCATATTATGTAAAACATAATGTAGATATATATTACACCACTAAAATTATAAGTATACCTATCTTTATAATAATTAAGTGCCTATACATTATGTACAGTCGATATTTTCAGAGTTATAATTTTTTGAACAATACAAGTATTACCTACTTATATTTTATAAGCTAAATCCTTATTTGGTGTTTTCTAATTGTTTTTTATACGATATATTCACAATCATAGGCATGTACCGAGGTATTAATAGTGTGCTTGGGCACCTCATGGCATTTTGTAATTAAGGGCTTAATAATAAGGCGTATTTTAATTGTATCTGTTGTTTCTACACAAAATCTCATTTTTTTCTAAAACATTTGATAAAAAAAAATGAAGAAAATATTATTTCATGTTATTACATAATGTAACGAAAGTATGCAACATTTTTTTTACATAAGCGTGTATAAACTATCGTTTATAATAGAATTAAGTGGGTAGATACTCTATATAACCCAAATTCGTTTGAAATCATTAAGTCAAATAGGTATACAGAATAATATATTAAATGTTAATCCAGATTTATTGATAAAAGAATCCAATAATTTGATCGTAAAAATAACAGGTCTGTCATTATTTATTATGTATACATTTGTATTTTATATGATATTATGATTATTATATTTATTATTATAAATTAATATAATAAAATTATACATTGTTCAAAAGGTAAAGAAATTATATATGAAGCTATACAGTATCTATACAGTATACGTCATTAATACAAAGTAGTTTACAAACGTCTCTTGGCTTTATAGGAGAAAGTTCAAACTTAGAAGGGTGTCTAAAGATACTGAAGCACCACCTGAAATCTTATCACGACTATGTTCACAATATAAAATAAAATAATCTGAAATATTAATATACTTAGTTGTATTAAGAAAATAACGAAAAATTCAAAAATATAATCAAATTCGACATAAATCAAACATTAAAAATACCTGTCTATAACGACTTTTTAAATAACTCATTAACGATTAAATAAAAATATTTTTTTCGTAGGTTAGAACTAAAAAGTGTAGAATAATATATGAATTAGCTTGTAATAATTTTCAAACATCTTTATCATATTTAAATAAATGATAGGTGAGAATTTCCACTCCGATATATACATATATATTTATTTATATGTTTTAATATTATATAATAGAATAACCGAAATTGATTTTATAAAAATCGGATGTGCTGTATAAATGTTATTGTATTATGGTTTTTGTTTTTGAAATTATTCAATAAAAAACACTTACATTAACTAATTAAAAAAAAATAAATCGAAAAATTAACTTTTTAAAGTTTTAGTTAGATAAAATGTCCTATCAAAAATGATTGTGCTACCTGCACTGCATAATATTATATACAATATACATAACTGCAATCTGTATAAAAATTATGAATTAATTATTTCAGAACAATTATCATAATTCATAATATAGAAAATACCAATAAAAACAGTGGGCTACTGGTAACTGCTCTGTTGTACCAGTATATATCGAATATGCCTCGTCATTAATTAGTTCACTGTAATGGATGTGTTAAATTTTAATTTAATTATAAATCATTGCATACGAAAAACAATTCTGAGTGAAAACGGTGAGTCAGTTAATATTACTAAGTAGGTTTATATTTTATTATACATTTATATTGCTATTATAATAATTGAATATGATTGGTTGAATTAATTTTTTCCAAAAACATTGCTTTTATTATATTATTAATAAAAATGATTACAATAGTAAATATTTATACCATATGTTATATTATTGTTATTAGTTAATTACATTTTGTGTCAATACAGACTTATCATAAAAATGTGTGAATAAAATTGTATTCATGGTATAAATAGGCAATGGATTGAAATTAATCTAAATATTTTGAAAATGTCATCGTATAAAATATAATAAAAATCTAATAGGTTCAAGGTCCCCTTCAATATTATTTTTAAGTTACAACAAAATAACCAAAATTTGTACCTATACGTATAAATATCTAATTTCGTCAAATTGTTATTATTGGATTTAATATTTTTGGGTTTCAGTAAGAAATACTTATGAAGAACCTTACATTAAATTTTCAAACTTTTTGACTAATTTTAAACATTTTTATAAGCGCTTTAAAAAAATTGGAATGTCTTTTAAAAGTTTAAAATATATCTAAATATTTTGAAAATTGCATTGAGAACCTATAGAAAATAATAATTTTAAGTAAGAAACAGTTGAATAATAACAAAAATTTATTGAGGGTAAATGATTATTACGTTTGAATACATTCAATATTTGAACTTCAATAGCTCATAAAAAATTATTGTGACTTTGCACTAAACTTTTTTAATTTCTGTATTAACAACTTATGAGATACCTTGAATTATATTTTTAAGCTTTTCTTATCAATATTTAATATGTATAGAAAAGAACTAAAAATAAATCAAAAATTTCATATGTTTTTTAAATAGCTTAAAATGAGTTAAACTATTCTAAAATTGATATCATGTATAATATATATATAAACATTTGGTAAAAATGGCAAATAACTACTATTATTAGTTTTTCAATCACAATAAAATAACAAAATCGAAAAATGCAGAATTCGCGTAAAAATTAAAATACTTGTTTTTTCTTAATTTTAACTTTTGATCTCTCGAAATTCCTACCCACTAGATTCACTATTCAACCGGAAATTATATTGAAGTTGAAGTAACATTGAACAGTTGAAAGTTAAAAAATATTTACCGCTCTAAAAGTTAATTATAGACAGAACAAAAACATCATTATAAAATCAATATATATTCTCTGAATCTAAAACTATTAAAATAATATTATGATAACATATTCCTTATGTCTCGATTAAATTTTAAAAACATTATTAAATTATATTGGTATTATCTATGATACGATTGTTTGAAAACCAAGTTTTTAGACTTTTGGATGTAACTTTGTAAGTATATATTGCATAAGCTTAGTTATATAGGAACCTACTATAAAAACTAAGCACACACAATAATACGCAGTTATACTAAGTATAAGTATAAAGTTTAAAATATTTAAGTACCTATTATTGTATATTTGCTTTGTAAGTTTTAGTAGCAAATGCCTATATATTCTACTAGTTTAATGTCAGTAAACTATTTGGCAACTACTTATAATTAAAAAATAATTAGGTTTTCTTTAATTTTATATTTTAGACCATAGAGTATATAGATGATAAATGAAAGTTACATATTTTCAATTTTTTAAAACGCCATTTGCATGAAGACTTACATTTGATTTTATTATTTCAAGATGAGATAGTTTAATAAACAAAAAGAAACCTATTAAATTCACAATTTAGATTCCACTATGTCAGAATATGTATAGTGTATATTATAAGATACATATATTATTATACATACACCACAAATGAATGAATATATATGTTCCAAAATTACTCAAACAATAAAAATATAGAGTTCTTTATTATACTGAAAATTCAATAATACATATATATTTCAGACGCATACACCAAATACCAATTAACTACCAATATTGTTATATTGTAATTTGTTATGTAAATTGTAAATTCTTCATCATCAAAATTTATTTACAGACAAATATAGTAGAATGAATGTGTGTTTCAGTGTTAGATTTTTTTACTAAGGTATCTACCTATTATATTTAGCTATAACTAATTTATCCATGAAAATTATATCATATCTTAAAAATGCTATTATAAATATTTGGTAAAAATGTCAAATCCCTTTGGGTTTTTTTTCTAAATAACAACAAAAAACCAAATAAAATTCACAATTAAGTATAATCTCATAATAATATAGTATTATATAAATTGTTCTCATAATTATTTACGTGGTTTCAAAATGTTCTGTAAGTTTTATCTACTCATATATCTCCATATCTCTTAGAAACGTTTCTGTGTATAAAGATATTTTTAAAAGAAATAGATAAAGACTACAAATAGGTTTTCATATTTCATGTATAAAGCCAATACGTTAATAGTTGCATTGATAATAAAGGGTGTAGAGTTTTATAGTTGTGAATATATCTATACTTTGTTTAGCGAGAGAACGCGCTGATTCTGCGCATCCCCCAGCGTCACCCTGCAATCGAACGGGTTCCCTTAGGTAGGGTGGTGCGTGGAGGTGCACAGAAAAATCTATTTTTGTTGATTCTTTAGCGCATTCTCTCGTTAGATAGAGCATAGTTAAAATATCTTAGTCCACGATCCGCGATTTATGCCAAAACATATTGTTTTATATGTCTTTTGTTCATACCCTACTATAGGTTTCATAGAGTCAACATTGTTAGAATGATAGAATAAATTTATATCAGTGCATAGAGATTAGAAAGCCATATCAAGCCATGTCAGCACTCCGATAATACTCCAACAGTACTTATGATGTTAATTTATTTTTAAATTCAATGTTTTAAGATTTTAACACTCATTTTTACATCTCTCTATATGTTTTCAATCCGAAGATTGGTTTACAGCCAGTTTCCACTCTCCTTCTTTATTATCTGCTTTTCTTTTCATTTGTACATATGAATCGTATCCTTGGTCCTTTATTAACTGTTAGATGTATTTTGTCTTGGTCTTCTTTTATGATTCTTTCCTTCTACACTTTCTTCTGTAGTTAGTTTTCATAATTCTCCATGTCGAATTATATGTCCTATCCATTCATTTTGTCCTTTTATTATATTTTTCCATAGTAGCTTTCCTTCCAACATTTTTTCAAGAACTTCGTTATTATTTATTCTATCCATCCAGCTTATTTTCAACATCGTCTTATAAGAAGACCTACATTTTTATGGGAGAACCCCACATTTCAAATGCTTCTTATCTTTTTTGCACTTCCATTGATATTGTTCAATTGTTCTTGGACCCATATAAATCTATACTTTATACATATGCTTCAATAGGTTTTTTTACTATAAGGCTAATATTTTTTGAAGTAAGTAGGATTTTTTACTGTTAAAAGCTGTACTTGCAAATACGTTTAACTATTTCACTCTTATTACGTCCATCCTTACAAATTGTACTTCCTAAATACATACATCCATCTACTAGATTCTTCGGTTTCTTCATAGCTTCATGTGCACTCTTATATTTTCCCTTCCATATTTTGGTTTTTGCATATTTATTGTCATTCTCAGATCGTTGTTTCATCCGTGATTCTTATTAACTCCTGTAAATCTTTCTCATTTGCAGCAATTATTGCTGTATCATCGGCAAAGCATAACATACTTATTCTCTGACCATTAATCTTTATGCCTAAATTAGCCCAAATCTATTGCTTCCTACACACATTGAATATGATTCGGGATAGTGTGCATCATTGTCAAACTCCGTTATTTATTTTTGCTTCCTCTAAATTATCTTGGATTCTTATTATAACTGATTCATACTTACACAGGTTGTACAGAAGCCTCTTATTTGCATGCTTTATTTCTACTCTATTTATCATGTTTAACATTACCTTCCAATTCACATTATCAAACGCTTTTTCAATATCCACAAAAACTATAAATGTTAGCTTATCATTCTTAATCTTTTGTTGATTATTCTTAAAGCTAATATTGCTTCCCTCGTTCTCAAATTCTATTTGAATCCGAATTAATCTTCTAACAACGATTGTTCTTGGCTTCAATACATCGGAGTATAATTTTTATTAATATTTTTGAGGTAAGGGATAGCAAGCTAATTGTTTGGTATTCTTTACATTTTTTCATTGCTGCTTTCTCTGGGATTTGTATAATCAAGGCATTTTACTTAATCCTTAGGCAGCTCATTTGTGTTGTAAATATCTTTGATAATTTTAAATAATTCATTTTTAACTTTATCTCCTGCCTCCTTCTAAAGTTCAGCTTGTATTCCATCAACTCCTAAAGCTTTCTTATTCTTCAGATTCCTTGCGGCTTTATCAAACTTCTGTCTCATAATCTGTTCCTTTTCTTGTTCTTCTTCCGCATTTTTCTTCTCGTCGATTTTGGCACTATCCCAAAGTGGAACACCTTCATACAAGACTTCCAAATATTCCCTGCACAGAGTTCTATTAAGCGATCTTCTCTACTTTTCCGCTTACCCAACCCATATACACCTGATATGTTGTTTACATTTTTTTCTCCCTCCATGACGTTCCAGTCACCCATTAATATTAGATTTTCAATTAACTTATCTATTTGTTCATATAGGGGAACATGGAGCAAAGTGGGGACGCTAACGTCTGAAGGCTTGTAATTCACTTAAAAATCAATTTTTTTCACATAATCTTTAGGTTATTGATATTGATTATGCATTTATTATGAAAATTTTATTATTATTGTTTTTTTTTTTTTTTGAAGTTTAAAATGATGTAAAAAAAGCACAGTTAACTCCACTTTGCCCCACGTATAGGGTAAAGTCAAGACATAAAAAAAATGCATTTAAATTCCAAATATTTTAATTAATTTGACAAATACAATAAATTATTTATTAAAATACTTTAATATACATAGATGTATAACTTGATTTAAAAGAAATAAAAATATAAATTGTGAAAATTTATAATTTACATTAAAGAAAATTGATTACTTAATCTGGGAGAAAGTGGAGACATCCCACATTGCCCCAGACAAGAAACCACTTTGCCCCAATTAATTGACTTAATTAGAGCCTTTGATTTGATTTTCTTCAAATAGCTAAACTTAAATAAAAAGCTGTAATCATATAACTAGCAACATGCACTTTTTAATAAAAAAAAAAAATATTAAAATCAAAGCACAAAATAATTGAATATATTAAAATTAAACTATGAAATTTTATTATCATGTAAATTATAACAGGCACATGTTCAGTTTTTTATTGATTAATTGCAAAATAGTTGATAGTTTGATTCAAAACATTTATCACAGTCTTAGACTACCAAAGAAACTATAAATATAATAATATTATCAATTTTATACATTAAATAAATAGTTATTACAATATCCTCACTTTGCCCAGGTACCAAACTCTGCCACATGTCAGGAGCGGATCTGAAGCTAGTTTAAGCGGTGGGGGAAGGGCGAGTAGGAATATTTTTGAGTGATATATAAAATACAATGAACTTGACCGTGACTTATTTAAACAATTTATGAAAAAATGAGTACAACGCTTATAAGTTAGATTATAGCTATTATCACAGCTATTATTTATTATCATGAAACATACTACCTATACAAAGACAATACACCATATTATTATACATAACTAATATTAAATAATTTTAAAATTAACTAATTAAAAATTTATTTAAAAAAACCCAAGTGGGTAAACGCCACACCCCCCCCCCCATAAATCTGTACTTGCCCCATAATCCCCTACTTCTTCTACCTCCCTATTACTTATTTTTTGCTGGTATATACGCTTGTACTATTATTGTATCTTTCGATTTCGTCTGAAACTTGGCAAAGATGATCTTATCATCATATTGAATATAGCCTTTAATTTTCCTTTCTGGGATTTATTTTCTATGATTCTTACCTCTTCTATGTCATATTTCTTATCTAATGCACCTGTATGAATTACGCTATAATATCCACTCAAAAAGTCTTCCGATTTTGACTATAGGCTGTCCCACGAGAAATTGAAAACTCGTCGGTTCTGCACATTCCCCACCAAACGGCGACGTCGACAACAGACGTCGGTAGCGTGACGGTAGCGCCACCGCTCGATTTCGACGGTAGCAAATGTGACCTTAGCGCATGTGCGGTAATATCGCTCTCAACGGCGACGACGAGCTTCATTCTATATACGCAGAACCGGCATGATCTCTCGTGGGACAGCCTATATCCATTTTTCCAAGGATATTTCAAGAATATCGATTTTCATCCAGCTCAATTCCATTTTTAAATTCTTTGACATCCTATATTATAATAACGTTCTTATAATAAAAACTTGTATACAATATCGGGACTACAACCATAAACCATAGTATCTAACATTTGGCCATGGTATCTACTAGGTAAAGCCGTAACTGGAGGGTCCAGGGATCCGGACTCTTTCTAAAATTTTTAAAAGTAAATACATTTTAGTAGTGAATTTAGTTTATTAACTATAATTTTAAAAAGAATAAAGTTATTAAAAAAATGGATCCCCCCTCCCCCCGAAATTTATTTTCGGTTACAGTTTTGCTACTAGGTATCCATAATAATAAAATAATGGTAGTTATCAAAACGCATATGGAATGTACAAGTACTATGGTAACAACTAACATTGTAGTGTAGTCAATGGCGTATTAGGAGTTTTTAAGGGGTATCACTAATATATATATATATATTACTACATATAAATTTAAATTAGAGTTATAAAAAAATATGATCTAGAAAAAACAATCAACCATCAAGACATTCATATATTAAATTTATGAATGGAAAAATTAACATCAATAACATTAATATTTTTATAACTATAGCATGTTATATATAAAATACTTTATATATATAACATATGCTTAAAAGAGGTTATATCCTCTTAACACCTACCTCGTATACTACTTAGTACTTATTAACCGTAATATTCAGCCAATCTAGGCAAGATACCCACTGGCCATTACACAGTGTTCCATGATGACCGTGTTATATTTCAAGATTTTCAAGAAGATGAAGGCGGGCAATTGGGTACCGCTCTGCTATACAGCAGGTGTCGAGTGGGTCACTGTAATGGATAATATGTTAAATTTAAACTCAAAAATAAATTATTGCATATTTGCATACAAAAAACGATTCTTTGCGAAGACGATCTAACAGTCTATGTATTAGTGTTACTAAGTAAATTGTATGATATTATTGTTATTAATAGGACTCGGATTTTAAAGCATTATAAATAACAAAAAAAGCACAAAATTGTTTTAAAAAAGCAAAAATGAAGTATATTTATATTTAAAAAAAGCAAAAAAAGGATGACCAAAAATTTACACGAATAAGTTAAAAAAATTGTAAAATTGAAAAATTAATTTAAATTAAAAAAAGAATTCACT
The DNA here is from genome assembly GCA_014851325.1 of Pentalonia nigronervosa. Lineage (NCBI taxonomy): Eukaryota > Metazoa > Arthropoda > Insecta > Hemiptera > Aphididae > Pentalonia > Pentalonia nigronervosa. Next base: position 2,118 of record JACXSJ010002312.1, on the reverse strand, counting down.
AACATGTATTTGACAAGATTTTAATTAATAAAACTGACTATTATCTGACAGAATGTTTTTTTTTTATTATTATTTATTTAAACTTTGTAAATACAATTAGTTTCAACAATTACAATTAAAAATAATATTACGAATTACAAAAAACAATACAATTACAAATACAATAGAAATAGTACAATATAAAATTAGATTAAAAAGCTTGAATGGTTAAAGAAAGATAATATGTTTATTATGGTGTTTTTTTGTTTGTTTGAGGGTATACTTATAGAATCAAAAGGGATGTTGGAGGAATACAAAACAGATAATATCACGATGAATAGAAAGACTGGGACAGATGAAGAGTAGATGGTTAATGTCACAGACCATAGGATCATTGTGTAGTGTGTAGAGAGGGGAATCGTTCAGTGACAGTTTAAAGGAATGAGAAGGAAGACGTGTATGACCAATCCGGAGACGGGAGAACGATGTTATGCATTTATAAGAAAGATCGAGGTTATAAAACCATGGTAGAGTTGGTATGGATGGAGATATCTTTCTGTACTAGGTGGCGAAGTAAGGAGGGAGTGAACTCCAGTGACTAAGCCAAAGATTAGATGTGCAGTTTTGAAGAAAGGGGATAAAATCAGACCATGGAATTTTCGTACTTGAAGGGCATATGACGGAAGCAGAGGATTTAGCAAGCTTTCAGCGAATTCGTTTCCCGCAATTCCAGTGTGGCCTGGTACCCAAATGAATTGAATGTCCGAGCTAAAATCCGTGAGGGAAAATAAAATATGTCTAATGGTGATTACGAGAGGAGAGAGATGTGATTTGAAAACGTTAGAGGAGAGGACTTGAAGACAGAACAGAGAGTCAGTGTAATGAGGTATTCATTTGAAGGTAAGGATGAGATTGTGTTGAGTGCTTCAATTATAGCGAAACATTCAGCTGTGAAAGAGGATGCAGTGGGAGGTAGATTGTTAGAGAAGGAAATATGAAACCCCGGGATATAGAAAGAATATTCAGCTGATAGGAGGGAAACAGAGCCGTTCGTGAAAATTAGGATGAAGAGCGGGAAGGTGTTATGGATGAAATCGAGAAAGATATTGTTCACATAATTGGGTGGTGCGGAAATTAGAAAGGTTCGCGAGTGATTTAGAAAGTTATTATTTAGATGATTAATAGGGGAAAAAATAAGGATTGGAAATTAGTTTCATATAGTGGAAATTTGTTAGTTAGAATAATATGATTGCGCGTGACAGCAAGTGAATGCGCTACTAAGGCAAGAACTGGAAGAGTCTTCTGGACATACCGCCAAGAGTAATAGACCACAAGGAAAGAATTAAAAATATAGGATTCTTTGTTTGCTAACTGTTTGAGTAAGAATTTACCGGCAAGCCATTTGGTTCTTTTATGGAGGGGTTGGCAAGATGTTTCGACTTCAATAGCAGGAGAAGGAGTAGACCTTAAGGCACAAATAATGGATCTAAGACAGGAAGTTTGTAATTTATTAAGTTTATTAAGGTGCGCGAGGGCAGAGCCAGAAAAGAAACAGCAGTAATCAAATTTGGCGCGTATGACGGATTGGTAAATAAGTATTAAGGTAGAAGGGTGGGAACCCCACCATGTATTGGCCACGGATCTAGGAAAATTAAACCAGCAGGTAGCAAAAAAAGTTAGGTCATAATGTTTTCGGTGGCCATGATTTTTTTGATGTCCCGTTGTAAATCCCATTCTTCACATTTGCGATCGGTGGCGTGGTGAGGAAGATGACAGAAGAGGCAGCAAGGATCTGTGGCTTGTACGGACGGGCACTGGTCGATGGAATGCTTGTTTTCTCCACAATGGCTACATCTTGGACTGCTGCGACAAAAATTGTGGGTGTGTCCAAACCGTAGGCATTTGTTGCACTGGAGAGGCGAGCGAACACTTGGCGAGACGTCAAAAAGTACGTTGAAGATTGAAAGAGATTTTGGAATTTTGGTGGAGAGAAACTCTATTTCCACAATGCGGGTTGGAGTGAGATTACCGTCTCTGTGGACTGCGATACGTTTGAATCCAATAATGAGTACAACACATTTTGCACCTTCCGAAAAATCCTCCTCAGAGAGAGAAGTATCCAATTTAATTACACCGTAC
>JACXSJ010002311.1:0-49058 GCA_014851325.1 Pentalonia nigronervosa | reverse complement strand
TATACACTAATATAAATTGTTTCCTGGCGTATTTTTTTTTTTTTTTTTTTTGTAAACACTTTTCGGAGTAGTGAAAAAACTTTAATATTTTCAAATGTATAGCTTAAACTAATTATAAGAAGTTTAACTAATTGAATGAAAACCAAACACAAATGGTAGGCTACTTCAAATGTTTAAACAACTTACAATTTACCTACAGAAACTTGAATTTAGTTATTCTGTTGTCAAAAAGAGAGAATCTTAGAGAATTTACATTTTTATTGATTTTAATATTTTATAGTTTTAATTGATGATATTTAAATACGAATAATTTACTGATTTTATTTAACAAATTTAAGTTTTAGAAACATATAACAGTGTATTAGATACTATTATACTATTAAATTATTATGTTTTATATAAATTGACAAATTTATATCAATAATCAATTAACCATTAAACCATTACTAGATATTCATAATTCATGAGCCACCTATAGCTATTTTGTTTATAACATTTTATTTTGCATTTTTAGTATTTTGTATGTGTACATGCGGTTGTACTAATATAAGTGACTTTTTTATAACTCGACAAATCGTGAAATACTAAATAAGTAATAATTGTTTAAAATTTTATAAATATGAGCAGACGAGCTGAAAATTTGTGTAGCCCGTGTTAACCTACATAGTGGTAAAAAAAATCGATAACAATTTCAAAAAATGTATGTACCGGTTTTTTAATTTTTATCATAAAAAAAATAAATATTTTTTAAAAGCATTGAGAGTTGTGTTGAATTATTTAAAAACAAGGCTAAATATATATCGAGTACTATTCCTAAATACTATAATAGCTTTTAGATAAATAAAAAGTGTGAATATATTAAAAAAAAAAGTAATAGATTTATTTTATGGCAAAAATTTTAAAAATAATAGAATTAACACTTTTTTAGGATATATTTTAATATTTTGGCATAACTGAATCTGCAGTATATTTAAAAAATATGTTAATATGGGATACACTAAAACTATTTAATGAAAAATTATTATTTTTCTTATCAATATTGCATAAAACAAAATTGGTTTTTAAATTGTCATAAATCATAACTATTTTATGTGGGTTTAACTTTTTTTAAATTTTTTTTTAATTTTTAATTTTAAACTTTGCATTACATTTTCAAAACTTAAGTATTAAAATTGAAAATTTTAGTAATTTTAAATTACAAATTAATTTGCAAATTTTCATGATTTTTGCCATAATTTTGAAATTCAAACATTTAGAGAGAAAAATTCGAGCAACTAGTAACCGCTCTGCTGTACCTACGGTAGTTTTCTAGAGGGGTCACTGTTATGGATGTGATCAATAAGAATTTAATGATATAAAATTACTGCTGTATATGAAAAATGACTCTGAGTGAAATTGTCTGTAAGCCTATATTTCTAAGAATATTTTATGATATTATTGCTATTATAATAATACAATAGGTTGAATTAAGTTTTGCCGAAAACATTGCATTTAAAAATTGCATTGTGTGTATACAACTTAATAATATATACTTTAAAAGTTTCAAGTACCCATGAATAATATTTTTAAAATACAACAAAATAATTTAAACCGTTATTCTATGATGTTAAAATATATAATTTCGTACCTACAAATTTTAAATTAAAACGTCTATAAAATAACTGTGTTTTTATATTTTTTTAGATTTTTTATCTACAGTATAAATTACTTATGAAAAATCTTATTTTTACATTTTCAATGCTTAACTATATAAATTAAAAATTTTATACATTTTTAACTACAAAATAATTTTAAATTTTTCGTGATTTTGACGAATTTTGTCAAGATTTGAACTAGGATTGCTTAAAATAAAATTGTGCCTATTTTAAAACAACTTCTGAGAAACCTTGTATAAAACTATATCAAAGTTTTTGACCCAGTGAAAAATGTTTAAACGTTATTTATAAAAAAAAAACAAACAAAAAATTAAAAATTGAAAATATATTTAAATAACTCAAAAAGAGTCAAAATATTTTTAAAATGTTATAACGTATGAATAAAGTAATAACGTAATGATAAAGTCAACAATTAGTGAATATATTTCAAGTATCTACGGTTATTCATTTTTGAATTACAACAACATAAGTAAATCGTTAATTTGTGGGTGAATATCCAAATAGTAAAAATTTTAATTTCAAATGCACATAACAAATTAATATGGCTTTCCGGTGAACTTTTTTTTTCTAAAAGATAAAAATCTTATGAGAAATGTTGTATTAATTTTTCAAATCATATATATAAAATAAACATTTTTTTACGAATTTCTAATTCAAAATAATTTCTGAATTTTCGTGATTTTGACGAATTTTGTCAAAGTCTAACTTCAGACTTTCGTTATAATTATTGTGAATTTACTACCATTTTTTTATTTTAATTACACTAGTAACAATTTATGAGGAACCTTGTATTAAATTTTCAAGTTTTTTGACAAAGTGAAATATTGTTTTTTGACAGTCATTAAAAAAAATGAAATTATGCATTCATCGCTCAGCTTACAGTCTAATAATAAATGTAATTATATATCTACAAACTACAGCATTTATTCTTAAACAATGTCCTAATTCAAAGGTAAAGTACATCATTAAAGATAATGGATATAATAAAATTAAATTGGGGTTTGTACCAGATACCTACCTAATATTTCAATATTTGGCTATGTTAGTAGACCGCTTCAAATGAATATTGCTTCCCAAAATCCTTTTTTTATACACATAGCGACTCGATGATATTTAACAACTACACTAATTGCGTCCAATGTAAAAAGTAAAAACAATATTTTTCTTCCCATTTAATACAGACTTACGACTGTCAATAGCAATACTGAACACTATAAAATATTGTTTTTCATCATTTCATTTATTCATTATAAATGTATGAACTATACATAAATTTTAGTCAAAAACAAATGAATATTAAATAATATGAAAAAAAATGTATGTTAAAAACACAGTTTTTATATACATAAGTAATAACTAATAACTAATAAATATTTTTTTTACAATTTTTAATGCATCAATGAATGTATGAAGGATTAACTGTATTACCCTTATTTGAACCTTTTAGTAGTTGAATTTTCAAAAATCCTTTGTTAGCGAATGCCTACGCCATAATTCATACTAGTTTGCATATCTGTATGCAAAATACAGCCAAATTTGAGTTGTGCGTTGATAGATTAGCCAGTCAATCAAATTTTCCTTTTATATAATTAGATTAAACAAACTTATTAATGAACAGTTTCACAAGATATTGGGGGAAGCCGGAAGCATAATTTAATAGCATAGGTAATCGACACTCAATTTATAATTCGTATAGGTATAGTTCAAAAAATCCCAGACGCAATAATTATAGCATGCAACTAAGTGAAGAATTTATTAGAATGAATGTTACATAATATATATATATTTTATAACAAAAACACTGAATTTATCATATTATTGGTTTAAACAATTTTAAAATATGTATTAAGAATTTGATATCTGAAATCCCAAACTCATTATTGTTTACAATTGTATTATAATTAAATAAATAAATATCAGTCTAAAAAATATTGACCATTGCAAAATTTGGAGTTCCTGAAAATAAATTATTATAATAAAGTATAGGTGCATGGGGTGATATTTTTGTCGTCAGACTTTTAGATTATACTAATTTTTAGATTTTGAGTGGAGCAATGAATTACATGTATGATGTACTTATTGGTTTTACTATGTGATGTTTTTTTTTAGTGAAGACATTTTTTATACAAAAAAAAAATGCTTCTATGTTCAATATTTAGGGTGATATCTGGGAAAAAAAACTATAAAAAAAGTTATGGAAATACAGACATATTTACGCAACACTTGCAGTTTTCGTCAAAATGTATTTTGTTATTTAGTTTTTAGGTGATTTAATAATGAATAAAACCACAGATAAATACTTAAGTTTTTTACCAAATATTTAAATTAGTCTTTTTTAGACATATATAATTTTTATAATATATTGGCTCTTTTTGTGCTACAAACATTTGAAATTTTTTATTCTTTTAATTTTTTTTTGTATGTATGCTTATATATACTTAATACAATTTTTACTTGTATAATTTAAAACTTTAAAATGTAATGTAACATTTCTCATACGTTGTTATTACAGCAATTATAAATATTTTACTTGTTCAAACATTTTTTCGTCACTGCCTTAAGTTGAACAAAATGTGTAAATTGTAGTGTAGTTAAAATTCATAACATTTTTAACTTATCATAATTTGTGGGTGGGCCCCCCTAGTATGGCGCGGTGGTTGGCTACAGTCACAATGAGTGTTGTGGTCAAGCATCGTCCGGCATCGCTAGCTCCCAGATGGGTGGGCACTCGGGTTTTTAGTAACGAATGTTCCTCGCTCCCACATAAATATGTGTTCCTCGACCAACCATATCACATCCCTCCCCTACAAAATGCTAATGACCATAGTTTTAAATGTTTAAGAGTTAAGACCAATAAAAAAAAATATATTTATTTGGATATTTGGACCATAAACCCATTCAAGTCATTTTACGTATTGATTACATATGATAACATAAATATAATAAATAAAAATGTAATATATGTGATGTTGTGAGCAATAACTGTTTCAACCTACCATATTGCTAATTATAAAATCAATTACTTATAAAGCAATATAAATTAATTACAAAATATCCTTGGAGATACAGGCTGTCTGCTCTGAATAGTATTTTGTAAGCTATGACTTTTCATTAAATTTAAATTTAATACACCCATATTACAGTGACGTCCTCACTGTCAAAGTGAGAACAGAACAGCATGGCGTATTTACGGTGGTGTCCACGATAGGTCGTGGTACTATACAGTGAATTCTCAGGTTTTATTTTTTATTTTTAAACACTTATACTTAATTTTAATTTTAAATTACTTATAAGTAAGTTATATATTTTTGGTAAACTATACATTTTGGTAAATATTTTTATTATTTATCTTATAATGAATTTTTTAGGTTATTTAAATTTATTTAATACATTATAATTTGTGATGTTACTTTTAAACATTTAATTGAAACTATTTTTTTTATTAGATAATTATGGTTCACGTAAATACAAGTAGATACCCGTGGGGTCCAGACGATATATGTCCTGGTGGATTAATTTTGCCGATTTTGGATGAACGACTATGGCCAATAAAAGTGCGCGTGGTTGTTTATTTATTTACGTTGCTTTATTTCCTATTGGGAATATCTATAGTAGCTGATGTATTTATGACTGCTATTGACAAAATTACTAGTCATACAAAAAAAGTTTATTTGGCTAAAGAGTTAACGGCAAATGGCTCGGACGTCTCTCTTCGACCAGACCAACCCGAAGTAATAGAAGTGCGTATATGGAATCCAACGATTGCAAATCTTACATTGATGGCTTTAGGTTGGTAATAATAACATTTTTAATTTTAAAATTTAAATATATATTTTTGAATAATTTTTGTAAATAAATACACAGGTACATCTTCACCCGAAATATTATTGTCTATCATTGAAACAGTTGGTCATCATTTTGAAGCTAGAAAATTGGGGGCGAACATTATTGTCGGATCAGCTGCTTTCAATTTGTTGATCATTACTAGTTTATGCACACTTTCGTTAGGCTTGAATGAAAAAAGAAGAATACACGACTTAAAAGTATAATAGTATTTTTAACTAAATCTATATATACGTACATGTTTATTAAAAATATTATATCATGTGCTTATATTTCAGGTATTTTTAGTGATTGGTGCATTTAGTTTTTTTGCTTATATTTGGCTTCTTTTAATAATCGAAGTTATTTCACCGAATGTTATTGAATTATGGGAGGCAGCGGTAACGTTCTTATTATTTCCAATCCTCATGTTTTTCGCTTATGTTACTGATAAAAATTGGTGTGGAAAAAACAATGAACATAACACACATCAGTTAGACCTTTCCCCATTTGAAGATCAGAGTAAGTATATAATAATTAATCGTAATTAATAATTATATATAGGCGAATAAACTATACGTTGTATTGTGTGAAGCCTATATATATATATACTTTAATAGATGAAACGAAAGAGCAATTAATTTTAAATAATGGAAAAATACACAAGGAAAATTTGATTAAATTCGTGAAAAATGTAAAGAAATACTCCGGGATTACTGATGTAGACGCAGCAAAACTTGCAGCTACCAGATTAATCGATTCAACACATCGTGGAGCTATGTGGTATCGCATTGGAGCAGTTAGACATTTTACTGGGGGCAAGCAAATAGAGCCTGTTTTAGAAGAACATCTTAAACAAGTATATATAAAAAATTTTAATATATTGATTAATCAATCTCTTGCTAAAAATATAATATCTTACTATCTAGGTTTATGATGTAATAAAAAAAAATGGTGAGAATGGACACGATACATTAAATCATACGCCACCCACATTTTCACAAAACGATGAAATAAAACATGCGATATTAGAGTTTCACGCTCCCACAATCGCGGTTAAAGAAAATATAGGAAAATTTCCCGTCACCATTTGGCGACATGGAAATTTAAACACCAAAGCAACTGTTAGGTGAACGTAAAATACAAGATTTAATATTTAGTATTTAAAATGAATTATAATCGAAACAAATTGACTCATATAAAAATTACAGAGTGGATAGTATCAATGGAACAGCTAAAGAAGGAGAAGATTTTGTGAAAGTGAAAGAGGTTGTCGAATTTAAAGAAAATGAAGAAGAAAAAGAAGTACAATATCAGTATATTTATATAAATAATATATATATATATATATATATATATATATATATTTATATTATAGATTTATTTTTATTTTTAATTACATTTTTATATTTTTGTCTCCAACTAGATTATTATCGAGATACTTGATGATAATAAATGGGAACCTGATGAAGAGTTTTTCCTTCGAATGTCTGTGGTTCATCGTAAAGAATCACCGGTAAAACTTGGTTGTATTTCAATTATGGAAGTGACTATAATCGACAACGATGGTATACAAATTTGTTGATTTTTTTAAAATTTAAACATATTTATTGTAATTTTTTTAAGTTATTTTATTTTAGAACCGGGTATTATAAGCTTTGGTAAAAGAGGACTATTAGTAAAAGAGAGCACTGGGTTTGTCGAAGTGCCAATTGTTCGAACGCATGGATCAGACAGCGAAGTCAGTGTCAAATGGAAGACTATTGATGAATCGGCCATTTCGGGACGAGATTATGTAGGCGGCGAAGGTGAAATTGTTTTCAAAGATAAAGAAGTAGCAAAAATTCTACGAATCGAAATAATCAACGACATGTGTCCTGAAAAAGACGAATGTTTTGAGATCAAATTATTTGAAACTACAGGTGGTGCTAAAATTGGAAATGTTAACAGGATAGCCATTACGATCAGCAGTGACGACGGCAAGTGTTTTTATTAAAGTATACTTCAACTTATTTAAGTTATAACATTTGTGTGTTCGATTTTTTAGATTTTGATTCTGTAGTTGATCGTCTGATGTTGTTGACTAATATAAACATTCATGCACTTGAATTGCACCGCGAAACTTGGGCAGAACAAATTAAAACAGCGATGACTGTAAACGGTGGTGATTTGAGCAATGCAGCAACTATAACTTATGTATTGCACTTTTTTTCGTTTTTTTGGAAGGTTATATTTGCTTTTATACCACCAGCAGCTGTGTTTTCTGGTTGGCTAAGATTTGTTATCTCCCTAACGTTAATAGGAGTCATGGCCACGATAATCGGCGATTTAGCTACAATTTTTGGTTGTCTAATTGGACTAGATGACGCCGTGACCGGTAAATTTTAACAATGCAACAGTTATTTTTATATTTACTTAATTAAATATTTTACACATTAGTTTAAATTTATTATTACAGCAATTACAATAGTAGCACTCGGAATGTCCCTCCCAGATATTTTGGGAGCCTGTATGGTTACTCGAGCAGAAACCCACGCAGACGAAGCTATGATACATATTGCAGGGTCAATAGCTGTAAAAGTATTGATGGGCGTTGGACTACCGTGGTTTATTGCTGCTTTGTATCACTACTTACACGTAAACATTTTTAATTTAACATACTTTAATATCATAGCTATAAAAATTATAACATCTGTATTTATTTTTATTTTTAGGGAAACTTGTTTAAAATTCCATCAACTCGTATTGGTTTTAATGTTCTTTTATATTCTGTTATGGCGATTTTAGCTATAACCGTATTAATGGTACGTAGAAATGTTGAGTTTTTTGGAAAAGCAGAATTGGGTGGGCCGAAAAAAGGAAGATATATTACTGCGGCTTTATTAATCTCGCTGTGGGTAATTTATTTGTCACTCACTTGTTTCCAAACGTTTTAATTTAATTTTAATGAAATAATAGCCAATAGTGTTCTTATCGGACATGATTTAGTTACTACATACGACCTGCGTATTTTACTTTGTAATAATTATTTATAATTTAATTATTAAATAGATTAAAAATGTGTTATTTAAATATATTATTATTAAAATTATATAATAATAGTTTATAATTCATAGGATGTGGCGATGTGCATAATGATTATAAAATATTTTTATTTTGTTTTCATTTTTATTAAAATTGTGTAAAAAAAATATGTTTTCAACCATTTATATATTTTGTTAATTAATTTGTGTTATATATTTACAAACAGTACTTATAACAATATTCAAAACTTTTAGTAGATACGCCTTAACATTATTTTCTTGTCATTTTCTAAATACTTAAAATTTAAGAATCTTTATATATTAATTAATATGTATTAAAAATGCATATTTACTCAAAAATAATATATAATATTTACGTTATATGCTTATACGTACATATTATGTATATTATATATAAATATATAAAACAACTGTTTTCTTCTCTACATGATTTATGTTTTGTTATTATTAAAAGATTATATTAAATCCCTCATTGCAAGTATTTTTACTATTTTTTAGAAAAGAAAATTAAATCATCGCTCTGCAGTCTACTCAACTGCTCATAATCTAAAACGATACCCTACCAAAAATATTTTAATGGAGAACATGATTTGAGTAGGCATGATTTATCTAACCTATAAATAAATATATTTTAGTAATTATGTATATAAACTCCTTGATCCTGAAAATGTCAAGTAATAGAGTTATGACCATGAAATTGATTTATATGTGAATGCATATTTTTATTGAAATAAGATAATTGAATACTGATGAGAAATATGCATAGTTAAATCATTATTATTAAAATGTTAACAATTTAATTTACATATTTTAGTATATATATATATATTAAATGCATATTTTTAAATTTTTGGTTAGGGTAAGTTAGGCAGTCTTTGCATATTTTGAAACATATTTACTCATTTTTTCATTAATTTATATTAAAATCTCAGCATGTACTCATATGTTGGTATAGATGTATTATTGTTATTTATCAATGCTTATTGTAAATTATGTACTACAGTACTTCTACCTATATTTAGACATTTAACCACTCTCTGTGAATCTGTGTCACCACCGTCATACACGAACTGTTCGGTAAAAATTGATAAAAGTCCGTCAAATAAATTTGAATTATCATGATTAATTTAGATACCAAAATATCACGATGTAGAGAATATTCTATACATTCCATCTACTTCAAATAATGCATGACAAAATATGTATAGTTTCTATTTTGAATTTTTATCGATGGATATAGGTGCCATTCATCAAATATGCATCGATTAAGCACTTTGATACATAATAGCATTAAGTATATTATATGTATACTTAATTATAATACTAACACGTAGCTATAGAACGATTATTTCACCGTTTTAATTTTATTTTTATCCCAACTAAAATTTGAATTACATTTTATATTCGAAAATATTTAGGTTTCCTCCCACAGTTGCTGCTCTATTGGTAACTGGATGGTGGCAAGGGGAACCAAGTTATAAATTTTAAGAAAACAAGATTAAAATTAATATTTTTTTTTTTTTTTTAATTCTGATTGAATTTGAAAATTCAATATTTATTAAAATGCATTTACGCACACATAATAATATATGTATAATAATTATTTAATATATATAAATATAATAGGTATTATTAGGTACATATGTATATAAGTATACATATATTACGATAAAAATCTATTGGTTGGCCGTGGTTACGAGTCAACTGTACACATGTTGTTTAAACTTGTAAAATACGTAAGTATATATATATATTATTTGAAAATCGAATTTATTTTTATAATACATAGATTATAGGTATACATGGTATAATATATAAATACAATAATATCTACTCCTTTAAGCCGTAGTTTGTGTTGGAGCAGATAATTATCTTTTAATAATTTTGAGTATACAATATGAAAATAATAAATTAATATCATTAAAGGATTTACAATTTTTTTTTAGTTTTGACAAAATATACAAGTTAAAAATAAAATTAATATACTGTAAACATAGAACATAATTACATACGTACATAGATATTTACAATTAATTATATAACTTAACATACCTACATGTGCAGCACGCGAAATTTTTTCAAAAATAAATTTAGTTAGTACATGATTATAATTTTGAAAATAGTCATATCTATAGACTATTTTCTTTCTATCAAATAAACCAAAATTAATATTTTTCTTATAAGTAATAGGTATTTGGTTAAAAATTTGGTCTTAGATAATCAACGAAAGATTGAACAAAAGATTTTTTAGTATATTTTACAGGTAATTTATAATCTCTATAATGTTCTCTAATATTAGTGAAATTTAATTGGTTAATTTGAAATGTTACGCATTTTTTTAGTTACGAATAATATTTTAATTCTTTTTGTATAAAAATCTTACTGACAAAGCACTCGAAAGTTTATAATTTAGTTTTGTTGGACCTTCTAAGGTTTTTTTGTTTAAAATTATTCTTTATACCTATGCTATTTTGGTTTTTATTTTGAATTCTTTATGAAAGTTAAATTTTAAGCTGAAAGTTATTAAACAGCTTGCGTTTTTATGTACTTCTAATCTCTCTCAGTTCTATTGTTAAATATGCTGATGCACAAATAATGCATAACCCAAAAATCGAACGAACCCTACTGTATCACAAAAAAAATCAAAATGACCAATTTAGTGATGAGCAAACGATGTACGGCCGATATTATATAATAATTAAAGGAATCTTCTTTTATTGATCTTTATTCAAGGCCATATAATTTTTAATTTCAATATAAAGATACCGATATTTTTATCAAACTCAATAACTTTTAATAATTTATTGTATAAACCTGTATGGAAATAAACATCTAACAAATTAAAATTAAATAATATTAAGTTTTTAATTTTAGTTTTCTTTGATCAATTCAAACAATTATATCTTTTTAAATCAAATTGTTCTTTGATATTTAGTTAATAATATTAATTTGTTTATCAATTTTAATTAAAATTTAATCATCATATAATCTTCTTGACTTGGTTCATAAACGCATTATTATTTTTTAATTACGACTACACGTTATTAAATTTATTTTGTCTTAGTTCATTATTATTCATATTTATTGTTTTAATAAGTAGGTAAATGGTTTATATATAAAGTTAAGTGTTCATTTCAGAATTTATGTCCCAATATAATTTAAAGGTTTTAAAAATGTTGCAAGCCACAGTAGTTGCTGTGTATATTTCAACCCGATTAAGAACAGCAATAATTCAAATTCAAAATCAAAAAATATTAAAATCCCATTATATAATATCCCTGCACCATGGTTAAAATTTAAGTCAAAAATTATTATTAGTAGTACCTACCTATATAAATGAAAAAAATATTTTTGTCTACATTAAAGTTACAGTAGGACAAGATATACCTATCATTTAATTTATATAATAAGACCTATAGGTAAGCACTAAAAGATAATAATTTGTAAATAAAGTTTGTAAATTGTAATACCGCATAAATAAAATGTATAAGTACAATTTTATAATAAAAAGTAATAAGCAATTGATTTCAAAAATGTATTAGGGGTTGATATAGTCGGTATCGATTTGTTAGCATAAAAATAATTCATAATGTCGAATAAATTGCAAAAATAATAACTTACTATAATATAATATACAATATATATAATATATATAATGTAATATATACATTACTCTAGTTGCTAGTTGCTATAGTAGGTACCTACTTATAATTTATTAAGACGTTTTAGACTTTATAAAAGTTTACTTCAATATATTATGTATCTAATTCAAGGATTGGCATTTTCGCAACCATTTTTAACTGACACCACTGATAGTTTGTTTAATATATTTTCGTGGCACTGTTATAGATACAGAGTAAATCTTTTACATTTTTAACAGAGATATCTGATCAGTGATCATTCATTAAATTCATCGAATTTGTGAATTACAAAAATATACCACATTATAATACAAAGTTAAACAAAATGATTTATTAAATTTCAAATATTTATATTATATTTTTAGTTTTTGGGTTTAGAGTAATATATAATACATTAAATAAAAGAATAATATTCCAAATCTATTTAATAGTACCTATATAAATGTTCTATGTAGCTTTCCTTGGTCACAAGAACAATTATATCTATATTGTCAGAACTCATATTGATATGATATCCCCAAGTAGTCATATGGTGTACGATCAAATGAAGATGCAAAGCATAGGATGATTAATTTTTAATAAATCTTTTTATTTTATTATACATTAAATGTATAATAAAAAAAAACAATTAACAAATTTTGTTGATTGTTTTAAATATAATGTTATAAATTATTGAAGAATCACTCTAAATACATATGTTTGTAGATTTTTGAATATTTTAATATAGGTACACCGTACATTAGTTATATTCTTGTTTAACACGGCATTGTGATTGATATCCCTTAATCTAATTTAAAAAGTATATTATCTTTGAACTTTAGATTGACGTAAAACCTGCTTGCGGGGCAAATGGTTATAGGCAAAACTATTGAAAACAGTACATCACCTAATATAATATTTATGATTTACACACGACACGTGACGGATTCGAAAAAAAAAAATTTCAAATTTCAGCGGTATATACCTACCCTATAATGTAAAACAAACTTTTATTTAACTTTGAAGTTTTAAAACTATTTGCACTTTTCGACAAGGTGTGACAAAATTCTGTGTCTTGTATTTATCTCATCTTATACGATCAAAGTGAAGTGAAGTGTGTTCCACGACCTACAAAATACTTATATATGTTTTAGGTTTATACCTTTACCTAGATAAGTAGGTACTTTACGGGTTGTGATTTTTCGATTTAATTTTGTAATATAATCAAATCAATTTTACTATAAATCAGTAAGTACCATACATTTACCCACTTTTTATCATTTTTTATTAAGCTCAATTCCAGCTCTATATGTTAAGTGCTTAAATATTTACTTATAAGTTAAAGTAGCTTATGCGGAAATAATGGAATTATTCCCCCTGTTCTGAACTAAATTTAACACTGTCAGAGTGAATTAGTATAAGTTTGTATAACTGATGATGAGTTATAAGTGCTTATAAATATTGCGGTTACTATAATTTATTTTGAATTATGTATTTATGTGTTCTTAATTAATGCAGAAGCAATATTCGAAGATCTAAATATTGGATAATGTCATACTTACTACTTAGTAAACATTTTCTAAATAATATTAATCAACAAAATGTAAAAAGCAAATGTTTATAACACATATTATATATACATACAGTAGAACTTCGATTATCTGAACTAATTTGGACCGCACCTAGTTTGGATAAGTGAAAGTTCGGTTATAGGAAATTGTTTTAATAAATATATTGTATACGTATATGTACATATGCACACCTTGATATATATTTAATTCATATTAAAATCCATTCATTATTATAATCATATATATCACAAAAAAACATATAAGTTTTATTATTATATGTATTTAAATTATATTATTTAGAATTTATTTTTATTAATTACATAGAAACATATAAATATTTGACATGTATTTATGGATTTTTTTTGACAAAATTATCAATTTTCATTTAATGAAAAGCTATAAAGTTCGGAAACGCCAATTGCAATTCGGATAATAAAAGGAAGGATAGCGGAGGTTCAGATAGTCGAGGTTCTACTGTACTTATTATAAACAGGATGATTCGCCAACCATGCTTACTCCAATTTTTTTCTTTTACAAAAATACTGAGATCTTGAATTTAATATCTTACAAATGTTTAATAAAATATAATATACAATATACATACCTATTTATGACATTCATTATGGCATTTGAGTGCAATGTCGACTGTCGGTCGTTGCAACTTACATACGTATCGTGCTCGTTAGCGTTATCGCAACAGCCATGCTACCTTCAATATTAATATTGCTCATTATAAGTTAATATTTTTATATTAATATAAAAACCGAATATGTCTCGTAGTAATATGCAATCTAAAAGAGATTTATCTTCAACTTCGTTACTTTCGTCGTTTCCTAAAGCCATCACAAAAAATCTAAAATCTTCGTCTCTCCAAACAGATATACCGTTCTCTTGGATGATTTAGCTTCACCAACCGAAGTATTCAACTCTCTTACGGTACCAGTTCTGCCTTCTATCCAAGATGAGGTTGCGGTCGACTCTAAATCTCCGGTTGAACTGTTTTCAAAGGAGGATACCTGTAAGTCACCTTCAATATTCATTAACCTAAATGAGTTAAAGAGTAACCTTACCCTTTCCATGGATCAAATGGGTTCATCCTATCTTCATACAAATATGTCTTAAAAATTACAACTCCAAACTGCAAATATCACAAGTAAGTTTTGAACTATCTCTAGGAGACTGAACTATCTTTTCATACTTTTGCACCGTGCCATTCGAGTTCAATTAAAGCGTTCATTCGGTACCTGCATCATTCCACTCCTTTAAAAGAGATTGAAATGTCCCTAACAGAACTGGTATTCTCTGTACATAGTGTTGGTAGTACTATAAATAGAATCAATAACCTGCCGATATATCTTTTCACTATTGAGCTCGTTAACAAAGAGTTTAATAGAAATATATTTAAATTGACAAATCTAATGCATTTTAAGGTTATCATCGAAAGACCCAGACCTAGAAAAATTCGATTTCACTCACAATATGTAAGCGGTGATAATCATACGGGCACACGCTTAGGTATTGTTTACTCACTCCTTGCTGCGTCAAATGTGGCCAAGAACATTTCACTGAAGAGTGCATTAAGCCGCGTGAACAACTGGTTAAGTCCGTTCTATGTTCCGGAGTACACACTGCGAATTTTAAAGTCTGTCTGTCATACAAAAAGTTCAAATTGTCTCATGACAAGACACCATCATTCTACTCCAACAAAAACCAAAATCATAAAACTTTTCCAAAGACTCCGTCAGATAAGGTCCCCGGAGATCATTTTCAGTAGCCTCGATCAAAATCCTATGCTGAAACAGTTACAAACAAAGTTTCTCTCCTAGGAATTGTCTCAACTATGCTATCGCAATTTATTTCTAACTTAAATTCTTTAATTAGCCCATTAATTTCCCTTCTTATCGAGGTTTTACATAAACGTTTTATTTCCATAGTTATCATTTTTCTCGTTACCTAATTATTATAATATATATATATTTGGCTCTTAAATTATTTCTATAACTATCTCTATCATTTATTATGTTTGTATCTTATCATATAACACGTTATATATTTTATTATTATGCAAAAAATCGTATTATTATTTGTACTTGCTTAAACTTATTCTTAAAATATTGTGTAATATTACCCGCTGTATGTACACAGTTAATTATTGAGCTGTAATAATCTAGTACAGGGGCCGGCAACCCGCGGCCCGCGAGACAATTTTTTTATGGCCCGCACAAAGGTGGTTATTTTTTTATAATTTTTTTTATTAATAATCAAATATAATAGCAATACAATTATTCGTATTATATCATTTGTAAATTTTTTTTTTCTAATGTGGCCTTTAATGAACAATTGAAAAAAAATATAGCCCATGTAGTTAAAAAAGTTGCCGATTTCTGTCTAGTATCTACTAATAGCTAACAAAAAAAAAAAAAAACAAAAAAAATATATAACATTCTAAAAATATTGTGTATTTCAAAAATAAATTGTAACTTCTCTAGATGCAATAATTTTTACCGTTTAGGTATATAAAATGTTGGCGAACATATTTTAGGAGTGAGGGGAGAGCGTTATCCAGTGTTAAACAATGGGTAACATAAAAAAATATATAAAAGTATAAATCCATACTTATATGTTATACAAAAAATGTATAAATTGTAATCATTATGACATAATATATATATATATATATATTCACTTTCACACCTTGACATCACTTGTGATATGTTGAAATATGTTCTAGAGCCTAAAATATCCATTTAAATTTTTATAGACATTGGATTGTATCGCTGAAAAAAGTAAATATACGACGATTAATTAACCAAAAATTATCATGCCAAACCATATGTTATATGCAATAAATAAAAAAAAGGTCAGCAAGTGGTTACCGCTCTGCTGTACAGTATGAGTCAAGTAGATCACTTTCATGGATGTGTTAAATTTGAATTCAATAAAATAAATCATTGTATACGAAAAACGATTCTGAACAAAGACGGTCCGTCAACCTATATAACTAAGTGTATTTTAAAATATTATTTCTATTAAAATAATTCATTTTACTATTAACAATACAGTAGGTTGAATTAATTTTTGTAGAAAACATTACATTTGAAAATTTAATTGAATATATAAAATATAATAATATACTTTAAAAGTCTTAAGCACCTACGCAAAATATTTTCAAATTGCAACAAAATAACTAACATTGTTATTCTTTAATTAAATATCTAATTTCGTTCAAATTTAAACTTAAAAATGTCTATAAAATTAACTATATAAATATATATTTTTGATATTTTAATTACACTATTAAATAATTACGAAAAACCTTGTTTTAAATTTTCACTCTTTAGCTATAAAAACTGATTATTTTATAAATTGTTAACTACAAAACAATTTGCAAATGTTCAATGATGAATTTTGGTCAAAATTTAAAGTTTAAATACTTATAAAAATAAAATTGTGCCTATATATTTAAATATATATATTTTTTTTTTGAACTACTATTAAAACAACTTTTGAGAAATCTTTCGTTAAATTTTCAAGTATTTTGACCCAACTAAAATGTTTTTTTTTTTAATATTAATAAAAATTTTTTTTAAAAATCGAGAATTTTTTATGCCTATAACTAGCTCAGAAATTGTCAAAATATTTTTAAAATAAAAAATTTTATAAAAAATTATAATCTCATTATTTTGTGAAAATTTCAAGTGTCTATGATCATTTGTTTTTGAATTACAACAAAATAAGAAAATTATTCCCCCGAGAAATCAGTAGTTTATGGGGTAATATCCAACGTCTAATTTTAAACGTTTATAAAAAATTAGTTTGATTTTCCAGTAAATTTTTTTTTTTATTAAAAAAAACTTAAAGAAAATTTTGTGTTCAATTTTCAAATCTTCAAGTTCAACGAAAAAAAATGCAAATTTTCGTAATTTTTGCGTTGTTTGTTGAAATTTAAACATTAAACGCTTATAAAAAACTATTGTAATGATGGACACAATTATACATCATTAAAATAAATACATTTAACGAAACTGATTAAATATAATAGACTATAATCACCACATTAATCACTACATGTCGAGGATTGGGACATACCGCTATCACTCTTTGATGTCAACCAAAGACGGCATCTCACAATCGTCGTCTATTTAAGCCCATAACACACACACAACGGCACTCAGTCGCTCTCTTCATAAGTACACTGTTAATTTACCTTTTTTTAAAAATATTTTTTGTGTTCTTTTTAATAAAAATAAAACTTAAATTATATCACGACATCGTCAACAAATTTTTGGTATATCATTTCTACCTACACAATCCTAATTCAAAAAAAAAAAAACAAATCATCTTCGTTGGAGACTTGGAGATTCAGTGAAAGGTAAAGAATATATTTTATTATCCGAATATATATATATGCCAAGAAAAACTCTCGTACTCACCCCCCGATAATATACCACATTAAGTGGGTTATTTCATGTAATGAGCTAAAGACGTGAAATTTGACATACTATTCAATTAAACCTCATATAAATATATTGATCATCCCAATTTAAAGCTTTAATATCTTACATTCTTAAGTCAACACATTATATATACCCTTTTACCCCATATTTATATACCCCTAACACATTCCACCATATTTTTAACTCTTATTTCAATCTTATTATTTTTAACTCATTACACTATTTTAGACTTACCCTCGACTTTTTTATTCAACCTACTGTATTATTAATAGTAAATTGGATTACATTAGTAGCAATAGTATCATAAAATACAATTAGATCGTTTATTGCTTAGAATCGTTTTTCGTATATAATGATTTTATATCATTGAATTCAAATTTAACACATTCTTTACAGTGTTCATTCATTCTTCCACTGTACAACGGAGTGTTACCCACTTGCCGACCATTTTTTTTTTGTTTTTCTCGACGCTTATTGGGAATTTTCAAAAATGACCTTCCAAAAGTACCAACTAGATTAATTCATTTCCTACAAAAAAAAGATACTGATAAAGAAAATCGAATCATTATTTTGACTACTTATCGTGTATACTGACAAAAAAAAAAAACACTTATTATTGTAAAATCATTAAATTCTTCGCTCCACTCAGAATCTAAAATAACGAATAAAAAGTTTTTTTATTTTATAGTTATCCTAACCTTCTAATAAATGAGTTCAATGATCAGTCACTTTGTCCCCTTTGGCCTTTTCTACCACTGCCCGCCACAGATTGAAAAAAAAACAAAGTGCCTAAAGCTGACAATTTTAATCACGTCAGATAATTACTGAACATCTGATGTCACAAACACAAAAAAAATGATGATACAATTATAATTTTTTTGATTGATACCTACATAATTCTGTATATTTTATTATTGTCACTTCGATCGGTGGTGTGACCCTCGAAGTTTTCATATAAAAACCGAACATTTCAAACGATATATCGATGTGTGATGAGGGCGGCACTCATAGGCACAAATAGTGTTGGAGATTTGAGGGAGCTGAAGATTTTGATGTAAGAGTTGAAAATATTTTCATATATTCCAATGTAGTGTAAAATTATCAGGTTTTTTGGAGGCCTATAAAACAGTTAGGGGTGCCCATAATAGCCCTTAGCTCTTAGTCCCTTAGACCCTTGCCCTGCTATATGTACTTATGGCGGGACATCAAAGTAAGGCGCCACAATAATATCACCTACACCTACCTAACTGATTAGGTAGGTACCTATTATTCACAGATTTTTTTTTAAATATAATAGACGTTTCATTGATACCGCACATGGTGCGTATATAATAAATATTAATTATTATATTACCTATATATATATAAGCATGTTCAGACACTATTAGCACTTGACAAGTTATAGTCAAAAAGATAATGCTCAGGTATTTAAGTTTAAACTTGAGATCTGTTATAATTATTAAGGGGGTAGATATCCAAGGGGTAAAATGTTGTTTAACCTCTATAACTAATTCATACAAATAAACAAATGCAAATTTTAAGAAAATCAGATGGTTTATAATGATTATTTTTATCATCATGATTATCATTCTCGATCACTGCAATAAATCACATAAAAAATAATAATCATTAATATTATTAATTAACACTTATAGGTAGGTATTTACATATTTACAATTATGTTTATGAATTACGATTATTCGAAATTATACATATTGGGTAATTAGTGTGATAATTATCTCGAATATGGAATATATATAAGACACATTATAATTTATAATTATATGTATATATTTTCCAAATCAAACATTTACAGTTAATTTATACTTTAGTTTTAATAAGTACCTACCTATAAAAGTAGATACTAATCTACTCATTCAGCATATAGGTATCTAAAGCATGAACCACCTGACAGCTAGGGCTTCTTGAATTTTTTTATTTTTCCAGTTTTATTGAATATAATATCATCTAAATTTATTGATAATTTAGATAACAGTTGTAGGTACACTTGCAATATAGCTTTAACATTATAATTGGTGGGCGGGTAGTAGTATAGATGGGTACTGCAGAGGTTTAGTCGTATAGATATCTACCTATATATCATGGATATATTTTACAATCTAAACGATTATGTGGTCTTAAAAAATACTGAAACTTTTAGTGTAGGTACTGCTAAAGTGCTAAAAAGAATGATAGATACCTACAATATATTTGTTCAGTTTATAATCTTCAATATTTATTTCAAGGTTTCTACGAACAACTTATTTTATGCTGTTTGACTTGAGTTGGCATTTTGAAGGCTAATCAATTTATTGATTTACCATCATACAAATATAATACTAGCTATTAAAAAAATGTTCTAAAGCTGATCTATATATTTAACTATATAAGTATTTAGGTACCTATAGGTAGAATATAAAATTATAAATAACCATTAACGCCACTTGACAGAAATTGTTGTACGAGGATAAATAACACCGGTTTAATCGCAGTTTGCCAATGTCCAATGATATATTTTTCATACTACTTTTCTAGATAGTTGAAGACTATATTAGTACAAATAAAAAGAACCTAACAACCATCTAATCAACTAGTCAACACAGTGGCATGTAATTGTAGGGTCCAAGTGTTACCTACTCGGGCAACGCCTTAAATATATGTGGGCGATGGGTATTGATAGAAGGACAATTGGACATTTTATCAATATGTCTAACAATATTATGAGGAGTAGGTCACTTACAATTATTTGAGCAACACCAATTTTTTTTTTTTTTTGATCCCTGCCATTGGTTTAACACGATATATTAATGCACCTTGTAGGTACCTACAAGTCACGGATATAAATATATAAAGCCGTGGTACAAGTTAATTATAATAAATGTCTTTAATTATAGGTTTGTTCATTTGTTGAATGGTATATTTAATCATTTCCATAATTAAATAATGAATTGTCACGCCTAGTAGGAAGTGGGGTGGGACCTATTTAGATAAATTATACTGGAGTGATTAGTATTTTAAGCTTTGCTTAAGTTTTATCAAAGGCCACCATTTTTATTTTTTAAATATTTCAAATAAAATGACTAAGTGAAAAGTAACTAGGTAAGCATGTACTTCAGAGTAATCAGTAAAAAAGTCCAAGGAAAAAAAACAAAAATTTAAAATATATTAATATATTTAAATCGTAATAATTTCATATTTTAGATTCTGGCCGGAGCAATAAATGTATTAAATTTACAATGTTTTTTATTTTTTTTTTTATGTCTATCATCACGTTTTAGTGCAGTAAAAATGCTCCATTTTCTTTATCAGCACATTATTGATAGGAATCCAGTTGGTACTTTAGAGGGTCAAAAGTAGAAAATTCCCAATAGTTTTTAAATGCATCGGTAAAAACAAAAAAAAAAAAATAAGGAAACTGGGAATTTTTTCACAAAGCAAATTTTTGACAAAATTTATTTTTATTTTTTATGAAACAAAAGAAATAGTGACCGCAAATACATAAATTTTCATCGAATGTTTATCTAAGCATTTTCTACACACTATTTAATTTTCAATATATTTTAACTTTTTTTAAGCTGTTTATAAGTATAATATAAATCGGGTTTTTTAATTTTTTTATTATCTTCTTCTTCTGTATATATAAAACAATAAGCTGACTGACTGATCTATCAACGCACAACTCAAACCATTGGACGGATTGGACTGAAATCTGGCATACAGATAGTTATTATGGCGTGGGCATCCGGTAAGAAAGGATTTTTCGAAATTTTGATTTTAAAGGGTTGAAATCGGTAAAAATATTTTTTTACATATAATTTTTATATCTATATATTCATATAATATATTTTTTTATGTATGTTACCGGGGTAATATAATACAGTTTTTTAGATTTTTCCGTGTTTGGTTTTTGTTGTTAGGAGCATTAATTTAATGTTGTATAATTTCATTACCTAAGAAATGGCTAAAGAAAGTCTTTTAGTTAATGGAGAACTTGAACAACATACTGTTGTCTCCATTGTTGGCGTCGGTGCCCGTTTATTCCGAGCTCTTTCTTTTTTAATACACGGAACACAAGACAATGCGATGGAGTTGCGATCACTAATTGTCGGACATATGGTGAATGACTGGACCAAGTTTTCAGTTATCTATAGAAATGGTGATAATTACTCAACGGCTAATGAATATTATGCTGATATGATAAAAAATGAAACTTATGGTGGGCTTTGTGAGTTGATAGTAGCGGGATGTATATTTCCATTTAATTTTAAAGTTTATCGAAATTGTGTCTTATACACGGAGTCTAGATTTAATGATTGTTCAGTAAGGCTTTTACGATTTGGACAAGATTTGTCCAATGGACATTTTGATGCTTATCTTTCTACTGCTGTAGAAAACAATACTCGAGGTCGTATAGAGGAATTGGTCGATGAACGCGAACATTCACCTATTGCATTTTCAGTACACAGTAACATTTATGCAAAATTTTCACTATCCAATCAAGTGAAACAGATCAATCTATTTCGTCCTCATTAATTAAAAAGAGAAGACGAACGGATAGATTTACTAATTACACAAGAAAAAATCAAATAAAAAAATCACAAAAATAATATAGACTTGAATCACATCGTAAAACTGTGTCTAGATATCAAAATACAAATCCTGATATACACATGCAAGCTGTTTTAATACACCAGGCTGTAAATCCTGAAATGCATAGATTTATTCAATCTAGGTATGAGGAAAACACTACTATGCGTCTATGGAAAAGCAAGGTGCATTCAGATATGGCATATGATCCAGATATTGCATATAGAACTGACACCTGTGTAGCTTTGGGTTCTATGACCTATAAGTGTCAGTGGTGCAACGCCTTGAAGTGGAAAGATGAGACACTTGGTATGTGTTGCAGCGCTGGAAAAGTACAACTTGAGAGGTTAAAACAACTACCTGAACCTCTCAACAGTTTGGTTAACGCTTTGCACCCAGATCATGCGCAATTCATGGGCAATATTCGAAAATATAACGCCTGTTTTCAGATTTGGTGGTAAACAGGTAACAGCAGACGGTTTCTTATCGACTTTTAAAGTCAAAATGACAGATCAGAATAGATCAGCGAAGAACATTGTCTACAAAGAAGTTTTGTAGGTAACATTTTGAAAAACTATCAGTAAAACATTTATTTTGAACCTTCAGTGCTAAAATTTATCGTGAACAAAGCTTCGGCCACCAAAAGCTATAACTTATAGAATAGGTTATGATAATAATTATTATTTTAAAAATTAAATTAATATGTATAAAATATTATTTCAAAAATCTTAATTAATTTAAATTTTAATAGATTAAACAAAATTTAATCTTGCCAGGTTACATACATTTATATACTTAAACCCGGCAACGACAGGTAATTTAGCTAGTTGCCTATAAAAATGTTTTCAGTCGGTCAAAAATCTTGAAAATGTAATACAATGTTCTTCATAACTTATTCACTAACAAAGTGAAAATTAAAAAAAAATATTGAGCGTAAGTCTCTAATAGTTTTTTATAAGCATCTAAAGTTGAAATTTCAAAAAATTATGTAAAAATCGCGAAATTTTGCATTTTTTTGATTAAGAAATTCATAAAAAATGTTCTATTCAAATCTAAGAATTTGAAAATTCAACACAAGATTCTTTATAAAATTTTCTACTTTTCTAAAAAAAAAAAAGTTTATCGGAAAGCAGTTTTCCATACTTTACAGGTCTACAGATTAGTTATTTTATCATAAAACACTTAGTATTTGAAAAATATTAATTTTTTTTGACCAAAAT
Source organism: Pentalonia nigronervosa (assembly GCA_014851325.1). Taxonomy (NCBI): domain Eukaryota; kingdom Metazoa; phylum Arthropoda; class Insecta; order Hemiptera; family Aphididae; genus Pentalonia; species Pentalonia nigronervosa. Next base: position 25,082 of record JACXSJ010002311.1, on the reverse strand, counting down.
TATCACGGTCCACCGAGTTTTACTTGGTAACCCGCCAGGCCAATCCGGGAAGTCAAATTAGTTTTTATTAACATTTAAAATTAGACATTGGGGATATTCATCCATTTTTTCCGGAAACGATTTTCATATTTTGATGTAATTCAAAAAGGAAAAAATGAAGATGTTTGAAATTTTCACAAAATGTTTATATTATCATTTTCTGCAAAAAAAAAAAAAATTTAAAAATATTTGAGCTAATTGTAGGCCTAAGAAATTTTCGGTTTTTTCAAATTTTTTTCTTTAAATCAATAAAAAAAAATGTCATTGGGTAAAAATTTCTTGAAAATTGAATACAAGATTTCCTTATAAGTTGTTAAAATAGCAGATAAAAAAAATAAAAATATAAAAACAAAATTTTTTTTATAAGCATTTAAAGTTCATGTTTTGACCAAATTCATCAAAATCTCAAGTTAAAAATGTATAAAACGATCAATTTTATATCTAAAGAGTGAAAATTTAAAACAAGGTTTTTTGTAATTATTTAATAGTGTAACTAAAATATCAAAAATATATATTTATATGGTTAATTTTTATAGACATTTTTAAGTTTAAATTTAAACAAAATTAAATATTTAATTAAAGAATAACAATGTTAGTTATTTTGTTGCAATTTAAATATATTTTTCGTAGATGCTTGAGACTTTTAAAGTATATTATGATATTGTATACACTTAATAACATTTTCAAATACAATGTTTTGTCCAAAAATTAATTCGACCTACTATATTATTAATAGTAAAATGAATTATTTTAATAGCAATAATATCATAGAATACAATATTACACTTAGTTATATAGACTGACAGATTTATATCATTGAATATTCCAATTTAACAAGTGACCCACTGGCCAGTTGAAACCTACTCAAAATACAAAGTGCAATGTAATGAGCCAATGTCTTATAAATACAAATTACAATTAAATTATTTATTTAATACATTTTTATATTTGTTTCAATTTAATAAACAAAAATATTTTCCTTTGAATCTTCATATTTTGTATATTTTTAGTTCAAAATATAATAATAATTAGTTTAGAAATAAGTGAATATTTCATACACGTTAAATGCAACCTAAAAAAAGTACAAGTGTTAGATTATGTATTATTTTCCCAATTTTTGCATAATTTTTATCAACCTAAAAATAATTGAAAATCATATATTTTACCTCAAAAGGATAAAATTTATATTATACAGACATACAGTAGTTGCTTTTTAATCCAAATAAAGTTCAAAGACTGAATAAACATTGTTTAATCTGAGAAAACACTTTTCTACCTGACTTGTCCAGAATACCAAAACAACTACTATGCTTGAAATAAGTCAGTAATATTTTGAAAATCTTTATTATTTGTTATAATCTAAATATTATTCAAATATAGAACTTATAAAATTAAGGTTTAACTTTTAATATAATAATAATAATGAATAACGTCATTAAAAATATGCTTTTATTCCTTCATCAATCAACCAAATTATACATTATACTTTGCTAACATGTCTGGTGTTACTTTAAAAGCAGGATCCATAAACGTCTGTACTTTTTTCTTATGAATCCTAAAAAAAAAACAAATCATATCAAATATAAACAAAAGACAACTTTCTATGCCAATAACAATCACTAAACATTTAATGAATCAATATTGAGCTAATGGCCTCTAAACATTATTTAGTGGCTTATGATTGATTCATAAATTTTAGTGAAGTATAAAATCAATTTTTTATACAATTCTTCATAAATATTTATTTAAAATACTAAATTTGTTTGTTAACTTACTTAAGTTGTTTTTTCCCAACAGATAATATATTACGCTTTTGTAAACTTTCAAAACAATCTTTGAATATATTTCCTTGAGGTTCAGTTTCTCTTAGTGTACCCTTTAAATCTTTTGGTAATGCAAAAGCATCTAATGACTCTGTAAACTTGTTAGTTCCTAGACGCCTGGTGCTAATATTATTTAATTGTCTCTTTTGTAGTCTTTTAAGTTTTTTTTTATTAGTTGAATTTTCCAATTCATCCAATTCTTCTTTAATATAACGTAATCTAAATATAAAAATAGTGAAAGTAGTAAATAAACATTATTCAAGAATTTATAAATTTTTATACATAAATTCATGGATGTATTTAAAATATCTACCTATAAAGATCTGAAATTTTCTTTTTTTCAATTTTAGCATTCATACGTTGTCGTTCTTCATTACGTAAACGTCTCTGAATCTTACGTTTTTTAGTGGTTTTTTGATTATCTCTTGTAGTTGGTGGATTAATGGCTTTAAACTCAGAAGTATCTTCATTGACTTCTTTAACTGAGTTATCCGTAAAACCAGGCAGACCTTCAGTTAATTCTTCCATTAACATTTGCTGAAAAATCAACAAATTAGTAGTATCATATAATTTAAATATTAAAGCATTCATTTTATATAGTAAATTTACTTCATGTTTATCTTTAGAAACTTGTTTGAATAAGTTTTGTGTAACTCTATTGATATGAGCCTCATGCTTTATCAACTCTGTTTCTTTTTCAGCAATATTAGCCAATAATGAAACATGATCTTCGATTGTAGGATTGTATGAAAGACCCGGGTGTGGACATTTCATATCATCAGCACTGCAAGTACTTTGGCTCGGATGAGACATTTTTTTATTACTTAATTTTGGAAGAACTTTAGCATTATGGTTTAATACTTCACTTGGCAACCATTTAATAACATTTTTAATGAGTTTGTCTTTTCTTTGTCCTGGTTCTATTTAAAAAGAAAATAATCAGATAAAAACATAAAACTGATAAAGATATAATATATATACCTTTATATTTACATTTAAAATATGTATTTTATCATAATTAAAGATTGAAGTTTATATCATATAATATGCATACCTCTATAACTTGTCCATAAATCCTTATCAAAGATATCTTTAGTTGAATTGTCTTTTAGTTGCAATGTTTGAACTTTAGACTTTAATATTTTATTTATTTCCTTTGCCTCTTTTTTCTTAATTATAGCTTTCCTAAGTGGTTTAATATTATTGTCAAAATCATCATCCTTTTTATTATTCTTTTTAAATTTTTTTACACTTCTAAAAGTTAAACATATAAAACATTTTTAATTTAGATATTATCATATGAACATTTGAGTAACTAATACAATTATTTTTCTTCCATTTAAAAATAATATTATGTAAATTATATACAATGATTAATTTAAATTTAACTTAACATACAATTGTAATTAACTTTTATTCCATTATGCATAGAACATATTTTAAATACAATTTTCTCAAATGATGGTAGTCATTGGAAAGCAACAAAAAATGCATGCAAAACTAAAGCCCCAAACGTCCCAATAAAAAAAAACGATGGTAGCTTTGTTATATCTGATATAGATAAAGCCGAACTGTTCAAACTCCATCTATCTGAAATTTTCCAGCCTCACCCTGATATTGCCTCTCCTAATAATATCAATTTTGTGGAAGAGTTTCTAAACTCCCCACTACCAGTAGCTCACCCTCTCAAACACTTCACTCAGAATGTAGTAAAATATGCTATTGACAAATACCCTCTCAAAAAATCTCCCGGGTTTGATCATATTACTGTTGAAGTTGCCAGATGCCTGCCAAAAAAAGCCATCATCCACCTCACACATTTATTTAACTCTGTTCTCACTCTCATATTTTCCTTCCCTTTGGAAATTCTCAATTATTATTCTTGTTCCAAAGCCCAATAAACCTCCTGACTCCATTTCCTCTTTCAGGCCTATTAGTCTATTACCTTTTTTTCGCTAAAATCCTCGAGACTTTTACTTAAACGAATTCTATCATGCCTAATTATAAATTCCATTCTTCCCAACTCCCAGTTTGGATTTCGATCTACCCACTCAACAATCCACCAATTTATAGAGTGGTAGACGCAATTTCTTATGCATTAGAAAAAAAATTATATTGCACTGGTGTTTTTCTCGATATCTCTCAAGCATTTGATAGGGTCTGGCATCACGGGCTCCTTTTCAAATTGAAAAAATTTTTACATCCTGTATACTTCCTGATCATTAAATCATATCTTTCTGACAGATACTTCAGTACTTGTTTTGGTGAAACCCTCTCCAGTATAGCCAAAATATCGGCAGGCGTTCAACAAGGTGGTATTCTTTCGCCTGTGCTGTACAACATCTACACCTCTGATCAACCAACCTCCCCGAATACGCTAGTCGCCGACTATGCCGACGATAAAGCTTTAATCTCAGTAAATAATAACCCGGTCAGGTCATTGCCTCCCACAATCATCAAAATCACCTCTTCCTCATGGAAGAATGGTACACCAAATGGCGGTTGAAAATAAACCAGTCAAAATCTGTGCATTGTACTTTTACCCTTAGACCTACTCCCTGCCCAGCTGTATCCATTCATGGTATCCCTATTCCAAACTCTTAAACAGTTAAATATCTTGGACTAACTCTAGATTGTAGATTAACCTGGGCCTACCATATTAAGTCTAAACGAATAAACTTAAACTCTCGTTTACACCTTCTTAAAACATTTATTAACAATAACAAATTCACTAATATCAACACAAAATTGCTCATATATAAATCTTTAATCAAACCAGTCTGGACTTATGGCATACAGTTATGGGGTAATGCGAAAAAATCAAACATAAACAAAATACAAACTTTTCAAAACATAGCACTCAGGAAACTCCTCCTTACGTCTCAAACCACACTATCCACACTGATCTAAAATTAAATTGGTACATGAAGAAGCTATAGCTCATTACCAACGCTTCCACAATCGTCTTTCCTCTAATAGCAACCCACTAATATGTAATCTTGCAGTCCTTTCTATTCCTGGAAACCCACCCAGACGTTTAAAACAAAAATGGTGTCGTGACTTACTTGCTCACCCCCTCCCTTCAACTAATCCAAATTCAGAGCACCAGCTGTTTAAGTAATTATATAAAATAAAATTTAAAAAAAAATCAATTTTTGAGTGTCATTAGTGGATGATTAAGCGTATTGACTATAGTCAAGCGTATCATGTTGTAAATTACTCTGACCATATAAACTTATTGTGCCCCTAAGGTATAGATTGTTTATCTCTAATAAAGAAAAAAAAAATACAATTAAATCACATATTGTGTAAAAAAAATAAAGTACATACACAAACATATAAAAATTAATTTCAATACAAGGAAATTTTTTTAAAATTCCAAAATGAATGGTTTGAGATATTATAAACTATAAGCATCTAAAGATTTATTTGTAGTCATTTCAAGATTACCTTTTGGCAAGTGCTGGAATAGCAGATATTGATTGTAAGCTCGATAGGCATTTCAAAGGTGTATTTAAAGATTTTTTCTTGGGCTTTTGTTTCTTTCCACTTGTATCAACATGAAATAGCTCCTCATCTTTTTTCTCGCTGAATGGATCTCTTTATGAAATAAATAAAATTAAAACGATGATTTATAAGAAATTTGTATTATATAATTTCAATAATAAAATATCGCTGTAGGGCTCTCAGCCTTGGGTCTTACATACCCTATTCGTTCCTCGAGTCTTTTCCCATCTAGATACGTGTCAACATCAGCAACGTCAATTTTTCTTCGCCAATCTCGTTTTAACCTTCTTCCTCCCTTTTTTTTTGTTTTCATCGCTAATATAATAATTAAACTTTAAACTAAAATCAAATATTGCTAGCGGAATATACGTTATAAGTTTATAATACTATAGTGAATAGCATGTAATGAAAACATGAAAAATGAAAATGAAACTGCGAACAAAAATACAATTCACGTGGTTTATCAACGATAAGTGATAACTATGTTATCAGTATAAGATTTTTTAGATTTCATACTTCATCATGGAGTACGAAATATCGCAATTGCCGTGTTTGTTATATTATTAGATAATACATTAAATTTTTAATTCAAATTTCTCTAAGAAAAAAACAATTTTATATATTTTTTAGATTTCTTGACAAGGCGAAATCTGGGCATTAACGTGTTAAAAAATTAATGCTAAGTTACTTTTAACTGAGTTGCTTAACGAGTTACTATTATTTTCATAAGTAACTTCTAACTTAACGAATTTGTTTTTTTTTTTTAAAGTCACGTTAATTTATTTATTTTTTCTATTATAAATTATATAGATTTAAAATTATATTTTGATTTTTATAACTTATTTTTATATATATAAAAAAAAAAAATAATAATTGTCTCAAAAATCAAATAATATTTATGTTATTTTATTCTATATTCTAAATAAGTTCTAAATTGTAAATTGTTACAAGTGTCCCGCATTATTTCTATGTTTGAGATTTCAATAGGTATTAAAATAATGTAATAAGTACTTAGTTACGAGTAAATAACGAGAAAGTTTAATATTTATAATGTATAGTTTATAGTATTTAGTTGTTGTAAGTAATAAATTATAATATTTTAATTGCCAATTCACAGAAAATCTGTTTATAATGTTTATAAAATATTATTATTATTATTATTAAACAGAAATGTTGTACCACTATAGGGATTTTATTGAATTTTATAATCGATTGCAGTATGTAAGTACCTACTGTAATTAATGCAATTACATACGTTTTTAAAAAATAATAAGACTTCTATTATGTTATTTGTTAAGCTTTAATAAAAAGTTATGATAATTAATTTTACACGAATAAAAAGTAACTTATCTTTAACTAAGTTAAGTTACCTTTTTTCAAATTAACTTTTAACGAGTTAAATAAGAAAGAAAAATACCTTTTAACATTAAACTTGACTTAAATTTTTTTATATTAACTTAACGAGTTAAAAAAATTAGTTGACTTGCCCAGCCTTGTATTCTTGATTCCAAATTCCAATGAACTATTAAACTACTTATGAGGAATCTCGTATTACATTTTCAAAGGTTTTTGACCGAATGAAAATATTTTTATCGACATTCATTAAAAAAAAAAAAAAAAAACAATTTCAAATATAGATACACTATGCGTACGATCTCTTATGTTAAATATTGCATCAGTTGTAAAGTCAAAAGCTCTAATTCAAAATATAACACAAGATTCCCCACAAGTCGTTCTAATATTAACAATAAAAAAAAAATTTACGAAAAGTCAAACTAATTTTTTTATGAGCGTTAAAAAATTAGACATTCGATATTCACCTGACTCGAAAACTACCGATTTCTCAGGCCCTCGGGGAACGATTTTCTTATTTCGTTGCAATTCAAAAACGAATAATCGTAGATCCTTGACATTTTTACCGAAGGTTGGGATTATCATATTTTATACACCATACAAGTATAATCAAAATATTTTAACTATTTTTCACCTAATTGTAAATATAAGAAATTTTTGACTTTTCAAAATTGTTTTTCTATAAATACCAATTAAACAATGTTCGTTGGGTCAAAAACCTTGAAAATACAAGGTGCCTCACAAGTTGTTTTAATAGCAGTTGGAAATTATTAAAGTTACATTGGCACATTTCTTTTATAAGCATTTTAAGTGCAATTCTGATCAAAGTATCGAACATTTGCAAATTATTATGTAGTTAAAAATGTATAAAATATTCAATTTTTATAGGTTAGTGTAACAAAAAAAAATCTAGAAAAACATATTAACATAGTTATTTTTTATAGACATTTTAAGTTAAAATTTGGGCGAAATTAGATAAGTACTTAAACAAAGAATAACGATGTTAGTTATTTCGTTGCACCTAATTTAAAATTATAATTCGTGGGTACCTACTTGAAACGTTTAAAGTATATTATTATAATTTATTTACACAATGACATTTTCAAATGCAATGTTTTTGACAAAAATTAATTCAGCTCACTGTTTTATAAATTGTAAAATTAATTATGTACTTTAATAGCAATATCATGAAATATATTTATTTATGAAAGCTGACAGTCGACACACCGCTTTTGCTCAGAATTGTTTTTTGTATACAATGATTTTGTGTCATTGAATTCAAATTTAACACATCCACTACAGTAACTCACTCGACACCTATACAGTATACTGTACAGCAGAGATTTTTTTATTTTAGTAGCTACTTTTTTCTATATAGATATTTAAGTATAAATTTGGATACAATTAGATATTCAAACGAAAACTTATATTATCTGTGGGTACTAGAATCATTTATAATTATTATTGTATGTTATATGTTGAGTTGCTTCCCAATAACAACATATGGAAGTTGTGACTAGCGGCCCGTGCTTCTCAGGCACATACATAAGTTCTTAGATTTCTCACCAAAATATCTTTAGTTTTATAGAAATTTAAAAAAAATATTCAGTGATGTTTACATAGCGTACAGGGTCAGGGCACTAGAAACAAAAGAATGATTAAAAAAGGATATATTTAAAAAAAAATAAAAGAATTAAAAACTAAAATAATAACTCAAATTAAATTTGTGAGGCAACTGTCATTCAAATTTTTACCTGCTTCAATATAGACTTAGGCTTATAATAAATTAATAAATTAAGTTTTAATAAAAAGGTGATTAAAAAATAATCAATATTTTTAAGTATAACAATATTATAACAGTAATATTGACAATCCTAAGTCTAATGAAACAGTAAGGAAAATATTGGTTCAAAATTTGAATTATCCATTTTAATATAAAAAATATCCAGAGCGAAATTTACATTAAAAAGATACATTGGACGACAATTGACAGTTGCCTGTCCTGTTCTGCCCCGCCATGGGTTTTAGGATTACCCTGGTGTACCTACACAGCTCAAAAAGGTTCATAATATTTTAAAAATTATAACATGCAAAAAAATTTAAATTCTTTGTCCAAATCTGTAAACATATCAATAGGTATTACAACCTTCAACTAAATTTTGATTAAGATTTATGAATATAATATATACATATTTGGATTAAAACTCTGTATTATTAATACTTATTAAGAACTCTACAAGATGTGTATTACACTTACTTTAGAATATATTTTATACAATTTAAATAAAATAAAAGAATAGACAAATGATCAATTTCATATAAAGTTAATAATCATAGTAAAATATTTTGTAGGAATAGTAACATTTTACAAAATCAATATGTAGAAAAAGATAAGAATTAGCATATTATGTTGAATAACAATATAAATTAGTCGTATTATGTTTTTAAATACAAATTAAATTTTGTAATTAACTTGAAAAAATAATAAAAAAAGAAGGTAATTAATAATAACCTAAAAAATAAATTACAAATTATAAAGCAACTTTTTCATATAAATTATGTTAAACACTAGTAAAGTGAAAAATGCAAAAACAACAAATTATTACAAATGGTAATAATCAATTACTTTATAATATCATAGTTAACTAAAATTGACTAATTTCCATAGTGATGAATCTTCATGTTTGAAACTTTCAAATAATATTTGGTTGGTGACTAGAAGATTTTCCACTTGTTGAGAAGTGACGTCCTTATCAATATTTTTGATATAGTTTACAACACTTTCAACACTTATTCCAAAAGGATGAATATTTAAATATATTGCAATATGACCTATACATGATAAAATACATTTTAAACAAAAATAATCATTTAGCTAAAAATAACACGAACTATTTAAACTTGAAGTTGAATATTATTTAAACATTGTTGAATTAAAATTGTTTTTAAATATAATAAAAGTAAAACAGTATTCACATTTAACAAAAAAAAACCAAAATTAATTTGCGTCTTATTCAAACAATTCAAACTTGATTTGCTCAAATTATTCAAACTGTTTGAGATGTTAGAATTCAAATTTGAATTCATCTCGAAATTTACTGTTTGAATTACTAATAGTTAAAAGTATATAAGAGAAGTTTAAGAACCCAACCTTAATATTTTTTAAAGAATATGAACTTGCTATTAATCGCACATTGATCAAAACAACAACAGAGCCTTTAATGAATATTTTGTAAAAGTATTTATTACCATAGTATGAACTTCAATGCTTGATTTTCAATTAAAAATACATTATAAGCTTTATTCAAATTAAGAACCATATTCAGATGTCAACTTTTGAGCATGAGTATGAGCATGAGCATGAGCATGAGTATGTATCCATTGCATATGACAGGTGTACAAATGGTTGACTCTGTTGTTGCATTAACCACTGTCTAACAAAAACTGGTCACTTACAAGTATGTTTCTTAATTTGATTAAGTATAAAATGTAATTTTATTTCAGCACCACAAAATGTGGATTATTAATAATACTTTTTATGCAAGTTAAAATGTGTACCTACCAAGTAATTTTATTTGATGACCAGAAAACTGATTTGATTCATTGTTTGTTTCTTTTGTTGTATAGTTTGGTATTAACTGATCATCTATTGAACTGGAATTGGACTTTTGAGCATCAGAACATTTTTCAGTAAGAACATTTAACTCCTATTAAATATTAATTTGATTAGTTAATTGTGTTTGGGGATAAAATATTAAAAAAAATTTTTTTCCATAAAAAAAACAATTTTGATAGATTTAAAAAGATATTAATAGTATCCATTATATCTATTTCAATATCATTTTGAAGAAGGTGTAAGTTTGTATAAAGAAATGTTGTTTAATTTTTAAATTAAATACAAAATAGTATGAATTACTTATTTCTAAAAAATATTAGATTAGAAAGAAAAATAAATAAATAAATAAATAAAATTCCACAATAATAAAATATAAACATGAATCTTTGTAATTTAGTAAGTATTACACGGAACTTAGAAAAATATAAAACTTCTTTATTTCTACTAGATTACAACGAATTTAAATATAAAATATATTTAAAGAAAATAAAAATATTTTACTATAAAGGAAAATAAATGTGAATAAAAACGTAAAAATAAACATATTTACTTGACGAGTGGATAATAATTGTTGTTGTAAATAATTTATTTGAATATCTTTTTGGTCAGAAGTTTGTAAACTAGCTTTCATCATTCCTATTTCATTTTTATAAGCTTCCAGTTCACATTTGAGGTGATCATTTTCATCCTACAAATAAAAGTGTGTAGGTACATGTTAAATTATGAAAAGGTAGTAAATAATTAAGTTTATGAATCATAATTTTTATGCATATACAATAATTAATAATAAAATTCAAATAACCTGTAACTGTATAGGATCAGTTTTTGTTTTTGTCTTTTTCAAATTACTTTCATCATCAGATAGATCCATTTCATCTCCACCAATCATTTCATCTTCATCATCAATACCCAATTTGGATAAAGCCTAAATATTTAAAACCATTAATTAAATCATAAAAATATAACATATTAAATAAAAAAAAAAATTAATGGTTTGTTTGTATATACTTTTGTTGTAGCAGGTACATTATAAATTTGTAGATAAACATGTATATTACGCGCGATCCCTAATTTTCACATCAATCATTAAAAACTCAAGGTAAACAAATAAAATATAACACCTACCTAAATTATTTGGCACAATACAAATTCCTGTTAATTATACTCATAAAATATTATAGCACACGGTTGACATCGACATGCAAATTAAAAATTGTTTATAATGAAATTATCATGCATTAATATGAATAATAACCATCAAAGTAGTTGATTTCATAACTCAACAAAATAATATGTTAATACTTGTAAATGTTAAGCAATAGCTATTATATAAGCAACATATTATGATAGTTAAGTGTTTAGTATAAATTGTAAACAATCTCCACATTTAATTATAGTTAGGCAGTATATATTTTAGGTAACTAAATTAAGCAAAAGCTATTTTATTTGTTTGTTGTCTGTTTTAGTTAGCATAAAACCTACCATTGCCTGCTTCTTCCATGTCTCAATGTTCTTTCGCTGCGCCTTTGTGAAATGATCCCAAACCTTCTTGTGCGATGCAGAAGTAAACACTTTCTCGATCTGGGTGACTTTATACAAGGACAATAACACAGGCGGTTAACATATTAAGAAAAAAAAGAAAAAAAAAGAAGTAATGTTTTTATAAATCAGATATCTTAGTGTTTATTGAAAAATATATTACGCCGTAGTATTGTAATTAATTTTGTTTGAGTATAAATAACATACTATAATATAGTATATAGTATATAAGAATTTTTTGATAAGTTATAAGTATAACTATATTTAAAAAAAATAATTACATATACATATAACAAATAATGTAAAAGGTATAAAAATTATTTTTTTGTTTGGAAAAATTTAGATTTTAATATTCAAGAAAATGTACTTATTATTAATTGTTGTATTAAAATTGTTTTTATCATTTTATTTTTTTCAATTAACTTAATATTATAAGAACAATATTTGTGTTGTAAATAACTTGCATGTATTATTTTTAAAAAGGTCATCTGAATATAAAATTATAAGAATTTTAAGGATAAAATTGGATTGTTTAACAAATAATTCCTTTTCTTACCACCATCAAAATAATACCTTAACATAATTAAAACCTTGTCCCCATATCATACTTACCTTTAATAATTGGGAAGTAAAATAATAGTTTCTGAAATACCAATAACATATTCAAATTGTTTGGAAATAGACTACAAAAATGTAGTTCTAACTTCCAATGTTCACAAACCTCTATTCAATAACTATGGTTATTTTGTGTCTTAAATAAATCGATGTATTTATATTCATCATTACTTTAATATCATAGATGTACTAAATTTTATTCTTCAGTCATAAGCAATACTAACCTTGACAAATGAAATCATAATATTTGTAATATGAACCTTGAATATTTTAAGCTGAACCAAATAAATAAAAAACCAAATACCTGAATCTAATTATTATAAAAAAAAAAAGAAAATTTTGAAACCTGTCATGCAACTAAAAATAGCTCTTATTGTAATTGTTTTGTTTTTTTAGCATGTTACAGGCTATGTTATTTACTTTTTCTTCTTAGTTTTGACTCTTGTCATCAGTTGTTATTCTAACAAGGTCAATGGTTAGAAGTTCTCTTATAACCACAATAAACTAGTACATTATTGTAATAATTAAAGTAATATTATACTTACATTGTAATAAAATTGCTTGCATGCGGCGTTTAGTAAGGTCTTTGAGATTTTGAAGTTCCTCTTCAAATTGGTTTTTTTCTGATAGTAAACGACGTACATGGGAATTGGTTGATTGAATTATTGAATAAAATATATTAACATTACGTTTGTTACAATCTCCCCGTTCTAACCATGTAATCACTACTTGTACAGCATTTAAAAATGATGTATCAGCTGTAAAATAATAATTATAAGTATGAATAATCGTAACTAATAATAGAAATGTTAATCAACTATAAAATCTTATGAAGTAATTACTAATTACCCTTAATTTCCTCACTGACGGATAAAGCTTTAGCTTCAGTGAAATGTGGTATTAAAGGAGGAGATGGAGGAGGATTTGATCGAGTTTGTTGTAAACGCCTTTCTTCACGCATTAAATGTCTTTTTTTCATTTCCCATTCATACTGGTCATCACGGGCTTGAGCATAATCTACATGTAAACGTGATGCAGATACCAGCTCTTGTCCTTTCATTACTAATCGATATCCTGAGTATAATATGTATGTAGCCATTAATATTCTTGAAATGTAAAATGTGTCTATTTAATGACCAATAAGTGCAAATTAATTGTTTTACCTGAGAGTTCTAATGCAAGATCAACAGAGCACTCATTCTCAAAACGTATGTGACAAAATTTTCTATTACTTAAACGAATTGTCAATATTTCCCCATAGTTGGTAAAAATTGATTTCATTATATCTTCAGTAATGCTGTCTGGTAAACCTCCAACAAATACGGTTCGACAGCCTGGGGGTCTTTCTCTAGAAGTTGGTGTAGGAGCATTTGCAGGAGGTGGGTATAGTGTGCACAGTTCTAGTTGTATAATTCGTTTGTCTGTTTGAATGATATTTGAGTCTGGTGCTCTTGGTGTTGTATGATTAACAATCATTGAAGAGGGTGTTAGCATTCCACCCATGAGACCATACTAAAAAAATTACACATGAAATATTGCTTTCTAAAAAATGTAATTTTGTACTAACTTGTCCCATGAACATTGCAGAATCCATTACGTTTATTGGGTTAATTAAATTAAATGGGTTGAATTGAGGAATAATTTCATTCCATAAAGGAGATGTTCTAACTGGCACGGGTGGTTTATTGGAAGAAATATTTGCATCGATTGGCAAGTCTATTAGGGATGCTGGTTTATCACCATGTATGTCAGTAAACTGTGCATCACTGAATATAATATTATAATAGTAAGCTATAATATTAAAATTTAACAGTTTATTGTAAAAAAAATTATGTCTATGGCACAAACCTTCTTAGATTTCTAGCTCGTTCAACTATTCGTTCCCATTGATCATCAGAATTAATTTTTTGGGCATCTGGCTGATCCCACCGTCCTCTCTTATTTTCACTAGGTCTAATCCGTTCATCTGTGCTTGCAGATTCTGTAATTTTTCTTCGAAAAACTGCATCATCTACAAAATTAAAAATATTGATTATTATGTAAACATCAAAGAAGAAAAATTTTCTCACAATAAGAAGCCATTTTTCATTACACTACACTTCGTATAATGAAAAAAAGGCAATTTGTGGTATTGAAGGGCAAGTAGAGAAAATAATCATGTGTGTCAATGAATAATTTGAAAACTAGTTCGATCTAAACGAAAATAATTAAGTATGAACATGAAAGAAAAAAAATCAATAATTTATTAAAATAATTAAATTCTTATAAAATATAAATAGGTATTAATGCATTATAACATAATTAAACATATTATACCATATTATTACTATTATTAGTTATCTAATACCTATCTATTCTCAATCTTTTTGTTTCTAGTATTTCTAGTTTTCTACTTTCTAGTTTCTACCCTAGACATATATCTACCAAAATACTTTTTTATCTCACAGCATGGAAGAATAATTTAAAAATTGATAGTAAAAAAAATTGTTAAAAAATTGTTGTGAATTTGTTATCAACACTATTTACGAAAAAAAATCAATTATTTTCGATTTATTGATAAATGATAAAAACGAAAATACTCACGGTAGGATTGTTAAAGTGAATATATGTAATATCTATATAGTTCATTTTCTTTCTGTTCAATGATTTGATATGTAAATTCTTAAGAATATTTGTAGTTTGTATTTTGTACACTGGTGTACTAGACGCGTATATATTTGTTACCTAAATTGTTTTTTTAGATTCAAAATTGTATAGGTATTTTAAATATTTCAATTATGCCTGTAAATACATTTATTCGATGGGAAAATATGATGGATGTTTTAACCCATTACAGCATGAATAATAGTTTTATGGAAAAATTTAAGCATACTGCCAATAATAAAAAAGTAAATCTCTGTATGCAAAATGAATTCATCAGGTACCTATTATTTTTACAACTGTTGTATTACATCACGAATACATCATATTTACTGTGTGCTGTTAATGTCTGTATCATAGAAGCTGTTTGGAAAAATGGTTGGACGATTCAAAGTTTAACGACAGTCTAAAAAACTCGACCAAATCCAAAGAGACTCGGCTAATGGCTAATGAAGAATTCAAAATGAATCGGCTAGAATTGTGCTGTAAGCTTTATACCAGAGCGGCTCAGTTTGCACCGTATAAAAGTATAGAATTAACATTAGCATTTTCTAACCGTTCAGCTGTGTACCTGAGATTTAACAAATATCAAGTATTGTTTATTTAAAATTCTATGTTAAAAAAAAAAAAAAAATACTTTATAAA
Organism: Pentalonia nigronervosa; assembly: GCA_014851325.1. Classification (NCBI taxonomy): domain Eukaryota; kingdom Metazoa; phylum Arthropoda; class Insecta; order Hemiptera; family Aphididae; genus Pentalonia; species Pentalonia nigronervosa. The sequence goes on along the minus strand of JACXSJ010002311.1, from coordinate 9,305 downwards.
TAATATACCTATGTTATTCCAGGAGTGTTTAAAAGATATTGATGTGAGTTTAAATCTATTAGAAAATGTAGATATTAATGAAAAAGAAGTTCATAAAGGTCAATTAATTATGAAATTGTTAAAACGTAAAATTGAATGTTTAATGGCTTTGAAACAATTTGAAAATGCTAAAACTCACTGGAAAAAAATATTAGAACTATCAAAGAATATTTATAAAATACCCTTGGATGGTTAGGCGTATAACAAATATATTATAATACATACATTATTTATTATTAATATTGACGTTATTTTAATATAGATCAATTTATCAAAAAATGCAAAGTTTTGTCAGATTGTGGTAAAAATGATTCTAATAATGGAGATATTGTTAAAAAGGAAATGCTCACACTAAATCTAATAAAAAAAACACTGGATACAAATAAAATAACTCTTCCATTTACATCTCCCAAATTGAAGTTATGGTAATTATGGTGATTGTTGAGTTTATAAATATATATATATTGTTGAATATATATCTGTAAACAATTTAGTTAAGTAAATATTCCTTGGACATCTCAATGTAAATACAAGTACATATTCATGACATTTATACTATTGTCACAATATTAAATAAAAATGTAATGTTTGTAAGTTTATATGTTTTAGAGGACATCATGCTCTTTTGTGTTAAAACTTGCCTTAAAATTGCAATATCATAAAAAGCTTACATTAAACTCTGGATAAAATTCTTACCTTTGAATTTGATATTTGGTCAATTTATTCTATCATTCAAAATAATAGAGCCAAATAGATTTTCCTGAATGTAAAATTTGTTGCGTTATGCATCGTGTCTTCATAAGACCAAGATAACACATATGTATGACCTCCTCTATACTCCAATAACAGCATATTGTATCAATCATACATTTTGAAATAATAATTTTCGGAAAAAATTGTTTGTATACATTTTAGATTGTTTTGTGGATAATATTATAATAACATAAGAAATGTTATATATAAATATATTAATTATAGTTTAAAAGTATTCTGACATTTAAGTTCATATTATTTCATACTTATTTAAATAATGTAATAGGTAGGTTGAGGCTTTATTTACCAAGTATTTATTGAGTATTTATATATTTTTTCGTGAATATTGGTCAACCATTACCTATTGTTTTTCTCTTGGTCTAACTATCTGCTTAATTATATTGTATTAATCATAAAATTAAATAATATATATAATGAATAATAATATTCATTGAACTGGAACTTATATATGTATTTAAATAAATATACTTTATTTAATACAATTATCTCTCCATTTTATTTTATAGTTATTGTTTTATACTTTAAAAACTCATAATCATTTTTTATCATGGTTCCAAGTAAATTAAGTAAGAAAATATGGCTGAAAACCGTTTACAAATATTGTCATTTTAGCTATTTACAGTGGTTTCAATATTATTTTAGTTATACAGAAGCTAAAGGAAGACATTTTGTTGCTTCAAAAAAAATAGAATATGGTGAACTATTAATATTTGAAAATCCATTTGCATTTGTGTTACTACCAGAATATTATGATTCATTTTGTTACAACTGTTGTGCACCATTAAAATATTATTCTATTCCGTAAGTTATGTTACATTTCCAATTTACTATTAATATTTTATGTAAAGTTTATTGTAGTGAAATAAATAAACTTTTTGAAGATGTGATGGTTGTTGTACAATTTTGTTTTGTGATGATGAGTGTCTTCAAGAAGCAAGGAATTCATATCATCGTTGGGAATGTAAACAGGGAACATCAATTTTCAAATGTATTGGCATTGCCCATCTCGCATTACGTTTGACGTTAGAAACTTCTCAAGCAAACAGCAATAATGATCAAATTTACAATCTATTAACACATATTGATGATTTCAAATCATTAGAGTTATACCAATACAGTCTGGTAATTTATCTATTTTATAAAAATTGGATATATTTTCAACACTAGTATTATGATAGATTAATAGACTCTGATAACTACAATATTATAAATTAAAAGTAATCATTGTTAATAAATATATTTTGATTACTCCACTTAAACTAAGTTAAGTCATCATTTTATGGAAATAGAAATTTAATGTTTATAATTTGGTTATTTTAGACTGCCACTCTTTTGCTTATATATTTGCAAAAGAAAACGGATTTCTTTGAAAAAAATCCAAACTTTGTGCTGGATTCTGTTGGCAATGAATTACTACACCATATGACAAGATTAGTATGTAATGGAAATGCTATTTCAACTCATATGATGTCAGATTATGACTCGGGATCTTTAACTTCAATTATTGACGAATCTCAACCACGTATTGGAACAGCTATTTTTCCTACTTCAAGTTTATTAAATCATTCATGCGACCCAAATATATTTTCAAGGTAAACTTGATGAATTGACTTTTAATTAAATAATTTTTTAATTGGAATAATCTTTCCAGTAATATACTAAAGTATGTCGTCATTAAAGCATCACGAGATATAAGCAAAGGAGAAGAAATTACTAATTGCTATGGTGAATAATAATAAATAAATAATAATAATATTGTTGTTCATAATTTTTAAAATTTTAGGGCCTAATTTTCGGCGTATGCGATTAGTTGAGAGACAGGCTTTATTGAAAGAACAATATCATTTTGATTGTAAATGTTGTATTTGCATGGATCCACATAAAGATGACATGTTCTTTAAAATAGTCGAAGGACTTGTATGTTTGTCATGTTATAATGAAATTCCAGCAACTTTGTCAGATTTAGATATTAATGACACTTTGTATTGTAATTTGTGCTTCAAACGATTTAGAACATTAGATTTTAAGAGAGGATTACTTAAAGCTGATAAAACTTATAATAAAGGTAACAACTCAAAATAATTATAAATTAGTAATAACATTATATAGTTAATTAACCTATGAATAATATTAATAAATGGGGATGTTTCTAACAGGGATATTTTGAGGTTGAACTGATACAAAGAAAAATACTTGAGATCATAAGAAATGTGTGTTTTACATAATAAATAATATATTAATATTTATTACTTTAGTCAACATAAAAAAATGAGGATTAAAAATATTTTTCTGGATAAAATTACCTTGGGTTAGATCTTGATAATGGATGTTGTTTGTTTTCAGTACATTTTGTTCTAAGTTTAAATAAATTTATATTTTTTTAATTTTATCTAGGCATACTATTTTGTTTAATTGTTATTAGTATAACATCAATTTTTATCATCAGTTTCGGTCAGAGTTTAGTCAACAACTTATTTGATACAAATTAATTTCAACTTCAACTATCCATATCTTTGTACTTTTTTTTTATTAGAAAACTTAATTATTATTATTATTTTTTTTTTCATAAAAATAAGGATTTTTTAAATCTAAATCAGTGGTAATATATACTAAAAATCAGTATTCTCAACCTCTATGTAGTACCAATAGTAGTACTTAAATGTGTAGGATTCATACACATACATAGTATTATATACAAGGTGGTTTTTTAAGCATGCTCTTTTTATGCTTAAATTATGCATGTATTCAAATTCTGATTTTGAAAATTTTAAATACACTTGCAGACCATATTTTTGAATTCTTAAAATTTTTTGTACCACTTAAAGATAATCATATGGCAATAAAAACTTCTGTTCTTCAAATAGAACCTCCCCCTCCCTTTTCACTTTAAATTATTCAGCAGATATTTTGTTTGAGAATTTTGATGGATCTAAATCAAAATCCTAGTAGTTTTTGAGTTATCTATATAAATAATTTGTAAAAAATAGTCCAAGTATAATAAGTACTATATTTAATATTACATATAGGGCATTCGTGTAGCAGATGATCTATTACCTCTTTTTAGGTGATCCATCAGGTATCTATACGTATCAGGTGATCTATTGTATTATACTAGGTGTAGTTGGTGATCTACAATTATTTTAACTTATTATCATATTATATTATTCTAGGTGATATATAAATTTGTTTCATGAAATGGCGAAATAAATACTAAGTTTTAATATTTTTGCATAATATTTCGTCATATTTTAAGAAAATCAATTTTTAGCATATTGGGCATATTTTGTATTATTTTTATTTTTATAAACATAAAATTGTCGAGAAAAATCATAATTGGATGGTCGTAGTTTGTTGTATCTAACACGTACGTCATGAAAATACTTCGAAAAATGCATGGCATTACATCAGAACTATTACATCGTCATCTGATTGAAGCATGGTGGAGATCAGTTAATGTTCAAGATACTTTTTTAAAATTTTTAAATGTTACTAAAAATGTTTACTGTAATTGAAATTTGTATTATATTTGGCTAATTATTTTTTCTTTTTTTATATTTGACGAATATTTGTATGATAATATTATGACGTAGGTATTCATAATAAAAAATATTATGTGTTTTTATACTATTAAAAAAATTATTTTTTTAATTTGTACATAGATCACTTGTCCTAAATCCGTAGATCACTCTAATGCAGTAGATCACCTGCTACACGAATGCCACATATAGTTTATATTTTTGTAAGGTTAGGTTAGGTTAGGAATATTTTTAAGGAATATTATCCTTAGTATAAACATTTAAACTACTCTTTAGAATTTTGATTTAGATACATCAAAATTTTCAAGAAAACCATCTGTTAAATAATTTGTAGTGAAAAGAGGGTTGTTATTTGAAAAATAGAAATTTGTACCACCACAGGATATTTTTTAAGTAGAACAAAAAATCAGGAATTTGAAAATATGGTCTTTAGGTATACTACAACTTCCAAAAATCATAATTTGAATAAATGTTCTAATAAAAAAAAAAATGGGGGTGAGAATGCTAAAAAAATCACCCTGTATTCACTCTGTATCAAATATGAATATTGGTAACTATTACAATTTTATATGTTGAGGGCTGTTGGTTAAAAAATATTGACTGTTGAGAATCTTCTTATTGAAAAAAAATGACTCAATTTAATATATTTTATATTGATTTTAAAAAGATTTTTAAAAAAAATTAGGAATGAAACAACTTGAGGCAAGCAATATTTTTAAAGCGATAAATACTATTTCTGAGAGCTTAAGGCTTTACACTCTTGTCTTGAATCAAAAGAACTCAAATATTACCAAATGTGAAGATAGTTTAGCAAAATGTTTTGCTTTAGCTGGTAAGATAATCATATATCACAAATAATAATTATTAAATTAAAATTTATTATAAAAACATTTTGTCTAAATATCTGAATACTTTTACAAAAATATTATGTATATATTCATTACCTTACAGATATCTATTTTAAATGTTTATGTAGATTTTAGATAAATATATCATTATACATCAATGAATCTATTTCCAAATATTTTGAAGATAATTTTTTTTTTTTTTATTAATTATGATCATTGATTATTTAAAGTTTAAAATTTACCAAAAGTGAAATGTTTTTGTTAAATAATATATATCATTTTTATTTTTATATTTATAATTATTTATAATTTTATTTTAGTAATTCTTAATTTAAATAGTTTTATTCATTAATTTTTATATTATGTAATTTAAGGAGACTTCGAGAGTTGTTACATGTATTTGGATAGAAGTTTTAAAGCAATAGAAGATCGTTTTGGCAAAAATAGTATAGAAGTTGCTTATGAATTGGATAAAATGTCAGATATAATGGTCAACAACTTAGATATGAGAAATAACAGGTAAATATTGTAATGACATGTTAATATTTTTATACGTTTATATTTTAGAATTTGTGAAGGTTCTGATTAAAAAATTATGTTTTTATTATATTACATTTTTATATTTTCATTTTTTATCCTATTACAATTATTATTTATTTTCTTATGTATTGGATATATATATGCAATTATTTTTTTCTTATTGTCTATTGAACAAATAAGTCAATAGCTATAATTATTTAAATTTTAATAATTAGGACTCTTTAAATAAATAATAACAAATAAAAATTTTTTCTTTGCTAATTTATTTTCATTATTATAGCCAAAATACTGATGCACTTAGGTACTGATATAGGTAGACATAAAAAGTCGGAAATACTGTGCAATTTGGAGTTCAATATTACTAACATTGAAATCATAAATTAAAATGATAATCGTGATATATAATTATATAATTTTATACTTGTGACCTTATTCTTTCTTGTTAATCATTGTTTGAAGTTAATAATATCATGGCTATAGTAATAAATATAGCATAGGAATATATTTTAACTTTAACCCAAATGTAGTTGTCAAATGTAAATTATTTTAACTATAGTATCATTATTTATAGGAATTTAATTCATAAAGCATTAGAATATGTACGGAGATCAATGGAAATATTGCATGCCAATTTGTCTGCATGGGATATCCCATACAGTGAATCTAATATAGCAAATATCAAATATAAAGAAAATATATTGATACAGTTTTTGGAAGGTAGGTTTTGAAATCTAAAATCTAAATATTACTTCAACTAGGTTGTTATATTAATATATTATATATAATTGTATTTATTCCTTTTTACTTTGTAATTTATATAATATGAAAAATAAATAATAATAGATATTAAAATGTAAGAATTATTTTAAGTATTTTATTTTAAGTTTTTGTAATTATTTTATATTAGATTATTTGCTACCTCTTGATTCTTATTTGTGCGTTTAATTAAAGCTTTAATGTTCATAATAAAATTACTTTGTAGATTATTTTGCTTTATAGATTTGTTTTGTGATATTATTATTTAAAATACCTCATACCTAAACATTGCTTTTCTTGTCAAGGCTCTGATATATATTAATATATTATGCAATATCTGAATACAAACAATATGTACATACATTTGCAGAATAAATCAATAAACTATTAGCAACATTAGTAGATACCACAATGTTTAGGTTAGGTTAGGTTTAGATATCTTTACAAAAGTTCATAACATGAATCACATGATACAAGAATTAACCCTTAAGTGCCTAAACCCATTTGTTATACCCATGTATTATTATTTAATTTTTATAAAAGTTTAAAATAAGTCCAGATTCAATTTTCTTACACATCTGCGGGGAGAGGGGTGATTAAGAAGAAAGTTAAAAGATGTGTATGAATAAAATGATCAGCATTTGAGTTAAATTTAGCATAGAATTGTTAATAATAAAATTTTGCAAGTTTGGTTATAGTTTTAATTTTTAAATCTTTATATAGAGCTTTGTTAGTCACATGCTAGAGGCACCAGTAAAAATACGTAGTTATATTTTTTAATGATTTGATAGGAACTAGAAAGAAATTTTGAAGGTTTAGCCAGTTCCTAGATGTGTATTCTGTAGTGCTAGAGCCTAGAGGGGTCTAATAATTGACAGTGGTATTGAAAATGAGTAGTTTGGATTTTAAGAGGGGACGAAAAAGACGGAAAAAAGTCTGCTATTTACCATTTTTATTTTATTTTTGAGTTGCGGATCCCATGTTAGACGTTATTGTGACAATAACAAGGCATTCTTTTATTAGTTATTTATAATCTGTCAAAAGATATAATTTACTCTTAGCTTTCTGTTTAACAATAGCTTCTGTAAACGGGTTTATGAGACATTTATAGTACATACAAAAATAATTATAGTCCCATTTATAATGATTAATTATTGTTTACTGTTTTGTGATTGAATCAATAACGATATTCTATTAGTTTAATGTAAATGTTTTTTAATTAACAAATTGTATCTACTTTATTACTTCCACTATGTACGATGTTAATGATGATAAAATGCGTAAGAGCATAAGAGTAAGAGTTCTCAATACCGAAAATTGGTTTAATCATTTTAAATGCTGTTGCTATTCAGCGTTCCGTATAGACGGAAAATGTAGAACTACGATCTAAAGCAGCGTTTCCCAACTGGTGTTCGCAAAACCTAAAGGTTTCACGATCCAGCGCCAAGGATTGCGTGAAGAATTTGAAAAAAAATGAAGAAGTAAATAATATTTGATAACTATTAATGAAAGCTATCCCTCTTCTTGTTGGGATAATTTTTGAAATAACGAGAAATAGACATTACATTTTAAGCTCTGATATGTACATAAATAATATTATAAATTATAATAGTTATTAACAAAATAAAACTTTAAAATCATTCTTGCTGTATTTTTTTTTTTTTTTTTGATATTAAAACTGTAATCCCCCTGTTAAGCGTCAACAACAATTAAAATTATATGGCTTAATGAAAAAAACACAAATTTAATGACGTTGAAAATAAATCTATAGACAAGGCTATAATAAAAATTATTATTGCTGACTATCAACCTCTATATATCGTAAAAAATAGGATTTTTAAAATACTTCAAAATGTTACAGCAATTATACTCTCCTCTGAGTAGGAAATTGATTACGACAAAATTATTATCGGACAAGTATAATACTATAGTCTCTAAATTAAAATGTATACTTAAAACCACTGATTATGTGTCAATTACAACTAACAATGGATATCTGATTCTAATAATGATTATATTACTGTAACATGTCATTTTATTTTCGACGACAAATTATACTCACCAGTTTTGGCCACTAGAGAAGTATATGGATCTCATACTGGGGAGAATATTGCTGCTGTACTTTTGGATATATTTAATGAGTGGGATATAAATAGTAAAATTGTAACTATAGTGTCTGATAATGGCACAAATATTAAAAACGCAATCAACTAACATTTTCAAAGGTACCACCATCCTTGCGTACCACACACATTAAATTTAAATTTAATGAAGCGTTCACGGCCAATATAGAACTGAGTAGTGTTGAAATCATGTAAAACAATAGTAAGACATTTTAAACACAGTATTTTTTCTAATGAGAAATTAAAAAATTACCAGGTCCAAATGGGCTTACCACAACTAAAAGTTAAACAAGTTCTATCTACTAGATGAAGCTCAAGTTTAATTATGATAAAAGGCTTCTCGATATTAAAGCTCCTTTATCTGCTGCATTAACATCACTTCCATGTGCTTCAAACGGGTTAACTGCTATAGAATGGGAATTAATTGAAGATTGTATGAGGTACGTTATATTAGCATCACCATATGCAAAAATCAAAAAAAAATTTCTACCAACGATTGTTATTCCATTTGTACACATTTGTAATCCTAATTTCAACATTTGTACACCTCTCAAAATATCTTAAAATAACGGGTGTGAAGTTAACCCTCTCCCCACCGTATAAAATCATTTCTAAAATTATTGCAACCTTATTTTTTCAATTTGTAATTATTTGTAACCAACTTTTCAGAATTTGTAACCTAACCTAAC